>CAIGRP010115485.1:0-43791 GCA_903798385.1 Fraxinus cuspidata | reverse complement strand
TTGACTCCATTTGCCAATCATGTAAAAGATAAACGTAACTTGTTTGTTATAATCAAAACATATGGTTTGACTATATGTCAACAATATGTGGCCTAAGTGGGAGATTGTTGGGAAATTATTTAATTTACCATGTGGGCCGACATATGTAATTAATCGTGTATAAATGCTATATTAAAGTTAAGCCCAAAATTAAAGTGATCTAATAAATATTAAATAATTGGACTTTGTGCATCTAAATAAAGTAGGCCGGATTATATGTGTAGAGATCGGATCCATTAGGGCTTATATTTGACGATGGCCCGAATACATATAAGAATTATATATAGGGTTATGGTCCCCAATTCATATGCGAATTTCTCATTCTTGATGTCATCTCATCAATACAAGAATACAAGAGAAAGTATATTGAAGAGGAAGATTCATAAACCTACAATCAAGAATCAAGAAGAAGATTTGGAGCAATTAAATCGAAGAACAAAATATCAAAATTCAAGATTCATTATTCGAGTTACAAATCAATGGATCAATGTATGTTCCGCATTAATTAAGTTTCTTGGTGATTTGATATGAAAATCTTAGCAAGTTTATAAAATTTAAGTTTCATGAAAAATTTCAACAAGTACATCATCAAACAGACTAGTTGAGAACTTTATTTCTGAAAATACCAAACTCCTCTTCTACAATCTATCATCAGCGCATTATCAATAACCCACTTCCTCAGGCTAAGCAATTGCCAAGCACTTATAAAGTTTTTTTTAAAAAAAAAAAAAAAACTGCCACAACCTAACTACCATTTGGAACTGGAGAGAACATAATTTAGTGTGAAATTCATAGTAACAAACTCTAGTTCTCAAGCCAACTGATGTCTTCTAGTCTACTCGACTGACCAGCTCGAGAAGAGAGGATGATGCCAACAATAAGGCCATAAAGAGCCAGTGCTTCAGCGAAGATAAGAATAATAATCAACCCAACAAAGAGCTTTGGATGTTGTGCATTGGCTCTGTGAAAGACAATAATAAGGTAAAGAGTAAATACTATGATGCTTGTGTCCTAAAGAGACCAACATGCAACCCAAAGACTGAAATTGATGGTATTTTGAAGTGTTTTTAAGGAGAGAATGGATCGAATCCTTTCCTATCACTATGTCAGAAGTTCCAAATAACATACTAAAGATTTACAACGTCAGAGCATCCACAATACCCTCTTTATTAGCCACATGCTCTTTATTATAGAGAGCCCACCACTTTTTTTAGGAGTCCAACAAGCTCTCTATATGCAAAATTTATAGTAAGGAGCGGATTTGACTCTCTAAATGTAGAGAGTCAAATCAACTTGCTATATACTTTTAGTGGTTCCATTTATTATTCACAATTCTTCGTGCACTTCTTTCAAACAAAAAGAAAACGATAAAATAGAAACGGGAAGTGAAGTAAAAAAAGGTGGGAAAGGTTCAGCAATAATTGCTTATGGACAAAATAAAAATAAAGATTAAATATAAAGAGGGTTGTTAGGCTTTTAAATTTCAAGCACATGTTTCATATAAAAAAAACAGTAAAATAGAATTTCAACTCAGATAACTCCATTTCTCATCATCCCCGGCCTTATTGTAGACATAGGAAAGCCCAAACTTACCACGATATTGCCTGTCAAAATGATCTGATGTAAAATGAATAGGGAATTAATTTTCAAACTAAAAGAACAACAGAAGAGAAAGAAGAAGAAGAAAGTATGGGAGAAATCGAGAGAAGAAGATGGGAGAAAAATGTCCGTGGCCGCTAATAGTTTTATTCATTCATCAACTGCTTCAATTACAACGAAAAATACAATAAATAGTAAAACCTAACCCTACTAGTTAAGGATTTGGGCCAACTCAATAATAAAAGCTCAATAATAGAAGCATAAATAATAAAAATCCACAACAAGCCCAATAATAGAAAATAAAAATAAAAATCAATAATAAAATAAATCTTGATATATGTCCGCATCAACTCTCTCGGGGTGAGAGAAAACTCGACCCTATCCAATGGATAAACTTCTACCACAAGAGACGGTCCTTCGTAAGAACCAAATATCGAAACTCAACAAATGATGCCAACACCAGTTGCAAATTATCCCCAAGAATGTGATTTGACCATGGTGACCTAGGCGTAGGAATTTCTTGCTGACTCCTATAAAGTTCAAATGAATCTGGATCAGGCTACTGAAGTTTCTTTCTGAGAATCCATGGACAATTAGAATCAGGTGGGTCGACCCAATAAACAATGAAGTATTGAATTTCGTCATCATTGATCAATACAACAAGTTCATCTAAAATAATATCAATTGTATCTTTGTGTGTTGTGACAGATGGTATTGAAGTACAATTATCAACATAGACAGGTTGGGGGTCCACAGAGCCAAATAGAAAATGATCACCAAAGGATATTAAAATGGTGTTTGTAAGTAATAAATTCCTAAACATTTAAAGTAGAGTGGTAGCCAAAATGTGATAAAAGATCAAAGACATGTGCATTTGGACCAACATGCTTTACAATTTTAAAAGGACCAGTACTACGGGCTTGCAACATAACATAATCCCCAATATTAAATTCAAAATATCGTTTAGACAGATCATCTCGAAGTTTATATGATGCATTACTTAGTTCAAGTCGTTTATTGATCTCAATATGCAAACCATGAAAATGATGTACAAATGTCTCAATTGACATCGACACACTAGTATGTGGGGATATGAGAATAAGGTCTAAAGGCTTCATAGGCTCATAAACATGAATAATTTCAAAGGGACTCATACTTATAGACCAATTCACACAATTGTTAGATGTATGTAAGTAGAACTATTGGGATGATCAAATCTCAATTCCCAAGATTTTTGTTGAAAATGGCATATGATTACTCAAATCAATAGCACATTTGGGTTGGATAAGGGTACGGTATACAACACTTGACTGAGAGGTATCTGGAACAAGGGATACAATACCTAGATTTATAAAAAAAGTCCGAATGCTACCTATGGAGGTGTTCTCACTATCATCCAGCCATCAAATTCTTCAAGTTTAAGCTCATAAACTTGATCTTCTAACCGCTCATCTATTATATTCCTTCGTTCTTCAATGACCAAGGCTCAGCTAGGACATTTGGAAGGCATATGGCCAAAATTCTTACAGTTAAAGTACTGCGGGTGGGAAGAAATAATTGGAATTTCAGAAATTGTATCCTTATTTTCGAACACATGAGGAACATTAGACGAGGAAGATCTCTTGATAGACTTAAGAGGGCGCGGCTCTAATGAGATGGATTTATGGTTGTCACCATGCTTTTCATATGGAGTACAAATAATCAACTCATAATCTCGGGCTAAGGAGTAAGCGTGATCAAGAGTAGTGTGATCAAGAGTAGTGACACCTCGAAGGAAAAGTTCACGCTTGAAATCATCTCTTAAACCTTGTCTAAACCTACTCAAAGTCAAGGTCTCATCCTTAATGACATGACATTTCATTCGAAATTCCTCAAATTGAGTAATATACTCGGTCACTAACCGATTCCCTTGTTTAAGGGCGGTCCATTGAGTAAAAATTTCAAAACCTAAGCAACCATCGGAAGTAGGAACATCTACTTTATTGTTTCTAAAGAAACACAACTTATGACGTGGAAGAGAATGAGTACTATAATGGTCATAGCCTCGTCCTCGCTTACGAACCCAATCCTCTACAGTCGTGTCAAAAATATTTTTGATCACCTTGTCGACAACGATATTGTCTATTATAAGACACTTCAGAATTATCAACATTAATCGAATGAGAGATTTGCTTAAAATTGTTCAGACTAGCAGCTAGCCCCTATTCTTTTCAAGACTAACAGTCATTTGGATTTGGGTGGTTCCAATGGATCCGACAAAACACCCCAACATAATCAGCCATTTTTTGAATACTTGGTTGTTTCTTTCAATTTGAAACACGGATTATTTGCAGAAAAATTAATCAATTATAGAAGAATAATGAGAAAAAAGTGTGTTAGGAGACATGAAAAAAATTGCTCGAAAGAGGAGGATGAAAAGGCAGTGTAGAATAAAATGACGCCTTGTTTGATTCTAGCTCACTTGGGAAAATAAAAAAGGAAAAACTCACAACAAAGTATTTAATTTCAACCATAAATCAAGAACCGGGGGGAGGGAGAGAGAGAGAGAGAGAGAGAGAGAACTTAAATGTAGGATTACAAAGCCGTCTTCCACAAAGATCGACAGAGGACACCATTAGGGTTGAAAATGACTTCCTACTCTTATGCAAATGAGATGAGATGAGATGAAAAAATTTAGGGAAATCTTCAAAGGGTTAGAAAATTGCTTTCTTCCACAGAGATCGATATAGAAGACACAAGCTAGGGTTTCAAATTGCTTGAGGGGAAGTTTTTGCCATGGTTGTGTAGTGTGTATGAGGTGAATTGCGTATGAAAATGGATGAGATGATGGTTTGGTGAAGACGAGATCATGGTTGCGAAAAAAATAGATGTTGACGATAGTTATTGGTCGACACGTGCCCTCCTTAACAGTGGCAAAAGTTAGCATCTTTTATGTCATAGGGATAGGGGTACAGAAGTGAAGTCATGATAGTGATGGGGATAAATTTGACCCAAATTTAATCATTGTTATGATTGTATGATTTTCCTTAGTTTTTATTCAAAAAGTTGTACTACCGCTCTCAGTGAACCCCGTTTGGCCCTCATTAAATTATAATTTATTTTTCTCTCTTTTCTTATCAATCACACATTTTTCAATAAAATTATATTACACGTAAATGAAAAAAATCCTTCTTTTTTAACCACACATTCTCCAAAATATTACTATTCCTTTTATTATAATATGGAATAATGAGACCAAACTCTTGGAAACCTATTACACATTTTAATTAAGTAATGTTATTTGTCATCGTAATGATTAATCATTAGTCTATTTGGTGATAAAGTATCATTAAAGGTGTGTTTGATTAACTTTATTTTTTATGAATAGTATCATTTTATTTTTTTACATAAATTCCTTTTTTTATATTTGATTAACATTTTTTTTTCATGAAAAATATTTTCCAAATGTTGGTCACGTGATCATATTTTCTTCAAAAATATGAAAAACATTTTCTTTAGGAATGAGCATAATTTTTTATTTTTCAGGCAATTCATTCTCTTTTATTTACCCAATCTCTCTCATTTAGCCACTAATAAAAGATGAACAAATATAATATTTTTTATATTGAAAATTAAATCAATCGAATTGCCTATAACTTACATACTTGCAATCAAACATACCATAAATGGTAGGTTTAATTAAATGGTAGGATTATTAAACTTTACCCTTTCAATTTTATAACATCAATTATAGGCTATTGATCAATTGGTCGTAAGTTCAAATACATACTAAATAGATTTCATTCATTCTCAATTAATACATTAATTAAAAAAAAAAAACTGACATTTGTTGTTAAGAGTATGTACCTTCTCTGTCTCTCTTTGTCTGAATTTTCAGGATTAATAGCAAAAAAACTCCCCCAAAAACTTGTTCATGTGCAATATATCCCTACATATTGAAAATTGCGAAAAATCCTATGTTTGTTTTATTCAAAATACCCCGTTCCGTCAAGATCCGTAAGTTTAACCGTTAAAAAATTTAAAAAATTTGGAAGTATTGAAGATTCTTGTGCCTTGGAAGTGTTGAAATCGACCAGTACTTGCCATTGCTTGTTTGTTGCTTTGATTTTTACCTTCCTCTACTTGGTAAAATCGAACTAAGATAATAGATTTTTGGTTTTGCTCTTGGTGGTTGGTCGAATTCTTGCATCTTTCCCTTCGCAAAATTCGAATTCAGCAAGTAGTTCACGGTTATTGTTCATAGAGATTCAAGAGTTTTTGCTGCTGGGTTTGTTCATTTTTGGATAAAAAATTTAAAAAAATTTTGAATATTGAATTCCTTCACCGGTTGGGAAAGCGCAGGCTACTCTAGGTTATTGCAGGGTAGCAGGAAGCGGTCCAGTTCCATTTTTGGTAAAATCTGGGATAATTTCCATGGAAGATTATATAAATAAGAGGTTAAGTTTTACCAATTTCAAATTTAAGAGATTAAAATTTAAAATTTCAAACTTTTTAAAATTTTATTATAAATTAATGAATTTAACATATATTTTATTAATTAAATATATTAAGATCACAATTCCATATAATTGGTCACATATTATTAATTGATTACAAATCACAATTTTTATGTCATAAATTATTTTATGGTCACAATTCAAAAATTTTATAGGTCACAATTTGTTCATCAATCACAAATAAAAAATTTATACGTCACAATTTATTCATCGGTCACAAATCTATCGAATTAATAAATCACATATTATTTATTGGTCACAAATCACAAATTTTATATATCAGTTATTATCTTACGATCACAATTCAAAAACTTTGCAAGTCATAATTTGTTTATCAATCACAAATAAAAAATATATACGTCACAATTTATTTATCAATCACAAATATTATAAGTCACAACTTACCAAACCACCATAAATTTTCAAATTATCGATCACAAATTAACAATTTTTTTGGTCATATTATTTATTGGTTACAATTTATCTTTTTATTGCTCACATATTGTTTATTGGTCACACATCAACCACTTTTTTAGTCACATTCGATCACGTATTGTTTATTGGTTACACAAATTAATTTATTGGTGACATCAAGAAAACAATTTGCGACCACCAATTCCGCCTCCAGTAGCACAACCACCAACTCCGCCTGTAGCACCACCACCTCAACCATCTCCTCAAATCCATTACCATCCACGTCGTCGTCACCGCGATCACCACAACTACCTATCTACACTCTTCACCATCGTGACCACCATATCCAACACATAGCACCACCATCGCCAACCAAAAAATCCTCAAACCTACAATCATCACAGCCGCCTTTGCCGCCACAACGACCACCAACACTGTCACCGCAATGAGCACCAATCCACAACCATAGCCATTGCCACCACCATCTCTATCACAGCCGCCACCACACTGCAACCACCAAAATCACTAAAAAAATCCCCAAATGGCCGCCACCATCACGACCACCACAGCAATCGCGATGCCACACTATGACCACCACTGCTGCCGCCACCACCCACCACCACCAACAATTGCAACCACAATAAAAAAACCCAGAGATAAAATCAACAATAATCTGTTCGATTTGCAACTTCACTTTCAGAACTCATTACCGCTACCTGCCTTCGTCACACACCACCGGCCCTTTTCTTCTCCGGCCCGATTTGCAACACCAGCCACTTGTCCATCGTGTCCATTGATAAAATAGCCACCTGTGACCAAAGATCTACAGCGTTGCGCCAGATGTGTCGCTGCCACGCGTAGCCATCATGGGTGAACGCTGCGCGGAAAGGGCTAACGACGCGCAATGATGAGTGTATTTTACTCATACTTTAGATATCATTAAACTTGATATTTAATCAAACACAAGAATAAGAAGAAATAATATTTATCATTTTGGTACGGGGTGGAGAAAGTGGACAAATCAGACGCGCATTTCTCATCGAACAAATATAGGAAAAGAATCATGTTGAAAACTTCCAAACAAACATGCTATCAACGTAGTCTCAATCACCTTCCGAGCCATCACAGGATTTCTAACACGCTGCAAGAAGAGAAATTGACACAAAATCAAAAGAAGTAATATTCAGTTGAACAAATAATCCAGAGTTGTGGAAACTGGGCCACTCGGAACAGGAGAGGTCATTTTAAAATTATCGATACAGGTGAAAGAACACAAGAATTTCACCAACTCCTTTTTCATCTTCAAAATACAAATGAAAGAAAAAAAATCAAGCTGTACGTATTCTTGACTAATTGGATAGTCATATTTTCTTACAGTAATCTATTAGACAACCAAATTATGCATTGGCAATATTCAGTTAATCCATCATAAATATAAGGTAACGACAGTGGGTGTCAACGAAGAGATTATAAGCAATAAACAAGGGAAAGTGGCATATGATTACTTTCTCGTCATGGAAGAGAATTAAGAGCACAAGAAGCCAGTTGATCCAATCAATATAATGTGAGTAAAATCTATTAGGTCATACTCGGCTAAGCTAAAATATTGCTTGGGAGTAAGTTTACTAGCAAGAAATAAGTTGTACCTCAAAGCAGAAAATGAATAACTTTATTTGAAAGTGACCCTTCACTGTCAAAATAAAAATCTTTTTTACACAAGTAAAGAAATAACGTCCTTAAAACCTCGTCAAGCATTCTGACTGGAGAGAGGATACATTGAACAAGATTCAAAATCATTCACTCAAGGTAAACTCCATAAACAAAAGAAATGATACAAAGCACATTGTGAAAGCATTCAAATATCCATATTAAAATTTTCTGATATCCTAAAGTGTTATTATTTCACATAAGAGAGCGTTCGCCAACTAAGGAAGGAAAAAAAAAAAACAGATAACAGAAGGAGCAAATGCATGTCAAATCACGGGGGCATGATAGAGAAATAAAAGAGGACGCAAACTACAATTCTGTTCTCAGTGGAAAATATTGCACTATTGATCCCAAGTATATTATTCGAGTAGAAAGTTGGACCCCACAAATTTAAACAGGTACAAGTTGGTCCTCAATCATTCATTGAAGTTGCACAATCTGTCCCTTTGTCCCATTGTCGAAAATCATCCAAATCTCCGTGAAATCTTCACATGGCCCCCACATGTCTAATTTTTTGAAGCTAGGTTTTGTATCACAACTTAGGTTGGTGTGCAGAAATTTGATGAGAGGCATGTTTCTGTAAGGGTCATGTGACAATTTATTGATTCATTCATTTTCACCATTAAGCACTGATAGTGAAAGGTTGAGGATCCACTTGCTCCTTTCTAAATGTTGCGAACCAAAAATGCTAATCATAGGTCGGGGGTCTGATAATGCAATTTTTCCTTAAAAGTGGCAAGTGACCGAAATACGAATAAATTTTGCTTGTAACAATGCCAAAGAGTTGGTATACGCACAAAAGTGAAGGTTTGTTATGCCAATGCCTCAAGAATACTCACGCAGACTTATCTGAAGATGAGCAATTTCTCCAAGTCATGACCAATAAATAAAATATATACTTATTATATAATCCATACCCACCCACAGACACAAATGTTGCACCCAAGGAAAATAAACAGAACATATTGAGAAGAATGAAGAATCAATAGACTGCCAGAACCTCAATCTTTCAATACCGTGACATAAAACAAGTATTGAAGACCACCCTTCAGTCCAGCACAAGCTTTTTTCCTTGTTTACAAATTTCGGTCTTTAAAATTCTTGGCCATTTTCATCTTAAGGTTTCTTTTACTTAGAAGAATAATTATAAAAACCACAATATCTACTCATGTCCTCCAAAAGAAAAGATGGAAAGAGAATTGCTTACTCAATAATGACCAGAAATATGATGACAAGGTGGACATGCATCCATCATGCTATGCTTAACTGCCAACAATCAAAATAGTGTTAGGCACACAATTAGATGATAGAAAAATGAGGTAAGAGTTTGAATGACTCCATCCTTGATTAACAAAGTCCACCCCAAAATTCTTTGAAAAAAATTACATTATTTACATCAACATTAGAATGCATCATCTACATGCTTGTAAGTTAAATATCTTCAACGGCATATGCCAGAAATTTTGTTAGAAGTATATCTGTAAGAATCTACATTCACTGCCTTTTCTATACTTGACTTCCAATCTGTACCATAACTAACTTCTCTGAAACATTGGAGAATCAGCAACATACAGCAAATCAAGAAGCTATATTTCCAAGCGATAAATACTTGGAGACGTGGTAAATGACCCTAGTATCAGATCAAACATCTTAGAAGATGGTAGACAGTAAGTTGAACAAGCCAGACAAGAAACACATGCTTTTTACATAGCATTTAGCGCATCACCTTATACCGTTGCAAAGTGGTGTCTGATTACACTGCAAGTCCATATAACCTTTGAGCATACAATCTGCAAAACATAAGTGAGTGATAGACACCGCCTCCATCTCTTTTCAAGTGGATACTGACCTTGCTAACTGAAATGAGCAAGCCTTAATAATTGTACACAACTTCCAAATAGAGACCAGACACATGGAATTCTGCTCAAAGATGCAGAAAATCAAGATGCTACATTTCCAAGCAATAAAAACTTCAAGACATTGTAAATGACCCTAGTATCAGATCAAAGTTGTTAGAAGAGGTAGACAGTAAGTTGCACAAGCCATACAAGAGACTAATGTTTTTTACGTAGCATTTAGTGTATACCTTATACAATTGCAAATCTGGTGTCTGATTACACTGCCAAGTCTATAACCTTTGAGCATGCAAGCTGCAAACTCCGTCTCCTGTCAAATGGCAGTAACTTGCTAGATGAAATGAGCAAGCCTTACTAATTGTACACAACTTCCAGATAAAGACCAGATATACACATGGACTTCTGCTCAAAGAACAAGGAAAATGGAAGTGGAGCCTCTATAGTATTACTTCTAAAAGCTTGGGGCATGTTTGATATGTGCTAATGGATTGGACTCGACAATACAATAAACAAAAATGTAGATTCTTATTTTGTACTGCTTAATAACGTACAATATACCTAGCCAAACAAGCTGTTAAGGTTTAAAGGTTTCTTCTGTTCATCTTTTGAAGACAAGTACAATAGAAAAAAAAGATGCAGATAATGGGAGAATTTTGTATATTGTTGCCATGAAAAAATTCTGAGCTGTACACATCGAAAGTCAGAAAACAAGTAAATTTTCTATTTTACGATGATCCTTGACAAAAAAGAATAGGGGCCCTCACTTTCTACCCTAAAAGATACAGCTTTCAATTATAACGAACAAATTGGAACAGTTGGCTATTGGAGGACCCATGTTCTAAACTTCAAGAAGAAAGGCCTTTGGCCACCCTTGCAATGTCATAACTTGTCATGTTTCAGATATACTCTGATTAAAATTATAGATACCCCAAATATTTGGAGGAAACTGATACACGATGGCACAGATTAATTTACAGATGCTCATGGGTTCCATCTCCTATTCAAGGCTTCACTCTTGGAGCCACCAACTCCTCATCTTGGAAGGAATAATTTTAATTGGAAAAATCCAAGACTGCCTTCAGCTGTCCCACATCAGAAGTGATTGCTTGGACCATGAGTTCAGTAGCCTTCCTAGACCAGTAAAGGGGAGGATGACACCATCACTATTTTGTGACAGGCTTTTTTGCCATGTGTCTTTCGATCAACATGTCCACAAAGGCTCGAATCTGCCCACGTTAAAATGAAGTGTGAACTTAAGTTTTCCAAGAGAACCTAAAAAGAAACTGAGTTTCTTAACCACGCATGTGAAGAAAGGGGGTGGGGGTGGTTGGGATAAAGATCAACTACACAAACAAAGCCCAAGGATGAACTCAGAAAATACCATGCATTGTGAAAGACCACCAAGGCTGGGTTTAGCTTTACAGAAAATATTGAAAAATTGTCATAAATAACCAATGAATACATTATGGTTCCCAACACATTCACATTCAAATTAAGCCTGTGACATTATATTGCTGCAGGACTATAATAAATTCCTTCTGAAAAACATTTTAAACATAAAACAAGAAAAATTAGAAACAAATATAGAAGTATTTTGCTAAATCCACCAATCCTTGGATTTGTGGATTTGGAGAACATTTGAACATGATCCCACATCCAATATTCACACCCATGCATGTCAGACAGATGCCATATAATTGATGAACTTGGGGTTAATGATAAAAATTGAGAAGGAAAAAAAAAAGATCCTGATATGTTTGGTTATTTCTTTAGGAAAAATTCATTTCATAAGTAGTGCATATGGCAGACAGATTACAGAAATTATGACTACACTAATACTTATTAGTGATGGACAATCAAACCACCATGATTGTAGTCTATTAGCCTATGTTTGATTGACCCTTTGCAACACATTAGCATCCTAACGAAAGTTTATGCCTGCAGAAACCATTTGCAACAAAAAACTGACAAAACAGGCACTAACATAACTAACGAATGGGAAACTGTGTTCCCACCTTGTTTTTGCGTTTGGAATCAAGAAACTCAAAAACAGGCATTGCTTTCTCGGCGTCAGTAGTTTGTTCCATTACCTAAAATCATAGAAATGAATAACATCAGAAAAAGGATGTGGTGGCATCAATGGAGAATTAATAAAGTTGATAAAGAATGAAATAAATAAAGGAGAGTAACCTTTGTGGCAGTTTTCTTCATTATTGACTTATAACCTTCCTTGTCAATTTTTCTTGCTTTGTAAAGTGGCATGAGCAGTGATGCTACATAATCCACAACAGCCTGTTTAATACAGTCTGTCCCCCTAGGTTGATTGTCTTTCTTTTCTTTGTTCACTACGATGTGCGAAGCAGAACTCTCATTTGCTGGTGCATCATATTTCGACAAATGTAACTTTGAACTCATGTTTGAATCCTCCTCATCTGTTACGTGCATTGTCCCATGAGAGAAACCAGAACTTGCAGCAGCTGCTTGACATTGCCATCTCTCAATAGCGTTGTAGTCCTTTACACTACCAGCACTATCCACCCATGCTTTTGTGAATATACTGCTGTCTGCAGCTACACTTTCCCCAGAGTGCTCTTTAAAGTTTAACTGATTTGCAATCTCATTTGAATAGCTCCGCTGTGAATGATTATCAACAGGAACTTTAGAGCTATCAAGGTTGACACCAGCAGCTGAGAAGTCAACGGACCAATCTCTCACCCTGCAATTCCTAGAATCTATTTCAGATAAGCAATCTTGCCTTCCTATTGCACCACCAGACCAATTCCTTCTACTATCAGACTCGTCCATATGTGTATACTGTTCTCGTCTAGCAAATTTGTGAAACGAGAGTATCTTAGGACGCTGCAGGGAGGTGTTATACATGGCACCAGAAGAAGTATATGCCTACAATGCAGAGGGGAAATGAATATGGTAAGAAGCGTAAAGGCAACAATACTTTTAATGCTCTACTTACCCCTCAATTCACCCCAAAACATAAAACCAGTCAATAGGGAGAAATAGGAAGCTATATTATGTTGATGTTGAACATTTTATCTGTAAAGCAAACATGACACAGTTTTCTGCATTTGTTACGACACCAGTTATTTTTATTTGTTAGGATATCGAAACAAGATGAAGGGTGGAAGATGCCAAAATCAATGGACAAAAGAAGAAATGGACAGGCCCGGACAGGTTACAGTGTGCACAATGACAAAATAGAGGTTTTCATACTGAGCCCCTGTTTGAGCCTCATTCTCTAAAATTCAATTTCCCCGAACTCATTTTCAACCACACATTCTCCAAATAAAATAATTTTGCACTTAATCCAAAACTTTTTCCAACTTTTTAACCACACATTCTCCAAATCACTATTATAAAACTCATTTAACACGAAAAATGGGGCTCAAACAAAGCCTTAGTCTTCACTGCTATAAAGGTCCAGAGCAAGCATAATCCAGAAGAGAAAAATTCTCAAATTTGATGCTGAAAACAACAAATTTGACTAATTGCAATGTAGAACCAACATAGCAAAAAATTGAACAGACATCCACAATTGGCTCACTGCTCAGGGCCTGCTCATAGGAGCAAAATGTTGGAACAGAAGTTTAGTGCAGTGTGGCACCAGAATGGGTCTGCATCTCAAACTAAATAAGTAAATATCGAAGATACCCGAGAAAAGATGAGCTCAAATGCTTAAGCTTAAAACTATGTCAAAGACCCGATGAGAGTAATTTATCCACGAAGAATGTCAGAAGTTACTTCATTATTGAGGTACACGTCACCAATTGGAAAAAAGGGTGGGAGGAAAAATAGTGACCTGAAGGCAATGGCCAAATAAATGCATGCTAAGTTTGTGCCCGACTGGTTTATGTCAAAGCCAATGCCGGTGAGTTATCTTCTATAAGCTCAACGAGTTATATGCTGTGCCAACTACCCTCCCCAACCCCCACCCTACGAAAAAAAAAAAAAAAGCACCTCCCAAAAAACACACATACCAAAAGATAATAAAATTAATAAAAAGGAAATTAGGATGGGCCTTCAAAAGAACCTCATAAAACTAATTAAAACCAGATTGTGTATATCAAGTACAAAAAAGCTGGAAGCACGATGTATACACATGGAAAGAAATGAAACAAACCTCAGCAGCGGCAAGAGCTGCTTCACGGGCTGCTTCCGCAGCAGCAAAGGCAGCCTTTTCCTCTTCAGTCATGGGAATGTCTCTATTTTCCTCCATGGCATTTTGCCTTCCTACTGAACCATGAGAGGCTGACAATTTAACCTCTGATTTTGAGTCAAATCTTGTTTCTGCTTTGACAGGTCTGTTGCTCACTTTTTTAGTGCTTGCACTTTTAGGATACTGGTGGCCAGTAGATGCAGAAACTTTAGGGCTTCCCTTCCTCTCTGTTGCAGCATTAGGTATGAATAATGGAGGCTTTCCTGACACTACAGAAGACTTAATTTTTGACAAGTCCAGAGTATTTGGTTGCCTCAGTAATCTCAGCCCGCCATTAGATGCCTTCTCCTTACGGAAAATTTCGACCCATACACTTACTAGCTGGCTTGCTATGGCACGTATATCACGGCTGGTATGTACACAGACTTTTTCTTTTACAGTTTTTCCAATACCTACACAGAAAAAATGACGTTCAATGTGTGACACCATGCCAAACAAAACTATCACTACTTGATTTGAGTTAAAATAAGTTATCAAAAGCCAGGGAAGCACTAACACTGTAGGTTACTAATAACAAGAACTAGCAAAAAATGCTCAAATGAAAGCTCATTAACCATAATGCAATTACAAGCAAACAATCACTGTCTTTCCCAATGAAAACAAACTAGATTATGAGAACACACAAAAAACCTAAAGGATTAACCAAAAGATAATACTATACAAGCATCTGAAAGAAACAACTTCCAAAATCCATGCTAACAGCCATTAGACCCTTTTTAGCAGACAAACTGATCCCTTCATAAACCTACATATAAGCCCTGCCGTGATCGCATTCAAAACAAGACTAATGTGATGAAATAATACCTGATAAGCGAACTGCAAGTAAATCAGTTGAGACAAGTACAAGTAGACGGACACAGTGACGCAAGAGCTGAGTTCCATCCTTCCCCATGGAATCCTGTCATGAACAATAAGATTCCGACAACCAAACAAAAATAGTTAATTCAAACAACATTCACAACATGAATTGAACACTGGCGCAGAAACAGAACATCGAGTGGGAGCACATACCAGAATCCATGAATTGAGCGTGCTTAGCCCTTCTTTAGTCCCAGCGAAAGTCTTGAGAAATTCAACTGGAAGGTTTAACAGTTCTTTAGCCAGATGCAATCTTCCAGCTGTAGTATTTGCAGTGAAAAACATATCACGGAGTAGACTACCCCTGGTCAAAATTGGGGTCCCTTCCAAAGAATGCTTACACAGAACACTTGATAGTTCCACTGCATCAAGTCTCGTGATAATATCCCTCATTTCACTCCTTTCACTGGCAGAACGTCTCCTTGCAGCCTCCATGGACTCTACTTCTGCAGTATAATCAGTTCCTGTACTCAATATATCATTAATACGTATAGCCTCTCGAAGCCCACTCATCATTGCACCACCTACAGTGTCGGGATGTTCCTTGCAGGTTGCTTCACCAGCAAAGAATAAACAGTTCTCCACTGGCCTGCCCAGAATATCATAGTCTTCTCCTGAGGAACCAACTGCAACATAGGAGTAAGCACCATAGCTGTGAGGATCCCTTCCCCAATCGGTCACTACAGATGCAACTGGATCAAGAACTCGTTCTTCCCCAAAAATTTTCCGGAGAACAACCAAGGCATAGGTAACATGGTCAGAAGGGCTCATATTTTGACCATCTATAGCAGACTTACCAACAACCAAGGCTATAAGAACAGGTGCTCCAACTGTTTTCTTGACATTCCAGAACATAAAGCACCGTCCCCTGTTGTCTGTATCCTCAGAAGTGGTACCAAAATAATCAATGGAGTCATCCCAAAATACTTCAGGAAACTCCAACACAACTTTATTTAGAACACCAAAACCAAGCCGCTTGATGGATAGATATTTCCACTGGGGCAATGGTGGTGAAAATTTGATAGTTTCTGCTTTCAGACAGCCAAGTGGTACTGTGACTAGGACGGCATCTCCAAGAAACTCCTTGCCATTTGATGTTGAAATTTTAACCTTGTTACTCAGTTCATCACTACTACTACAATCCTCAGTGAAATATGAAATATTTGTGACGACATGGTTCAAGTGGATACTAAGTCCTTCTCCTAGAGATTCAACAACAGCACTGTAACCCCCTTTAATCATACAATGAGCTCCACCAAACCCTCCATAATCATCATCCTGATTCCAGTAAGGAAGTGATACTTCTTTAAGCAGAGCAGCACAACCGTACTCCAAGTTTGCAAAATGCCAATCCATGACCCTCCTCTCAAGAGGGTTCAAAATCTCTGATTTAGAACCTTGAACCTCAATAACTTCATTATCAACACCAAACTTTCCAGAGTCCATGAGAGTATCCAATATTTTATTCGATTCGCCGTCCATCTGATTCTGTACAGAACAAGCCATGCGACGTCTCTTGAGCGCATATTCTAGACCTTCTTCAAGAGACATTCTCATTGCATATTCCCCCTTTTCGGCAACTAGCACTACCATGTCATCAAGTAAGCTATTATATTCAGCTTCCAAGGCTTCATCCAGATGTGCAGGAACTTTCTCACCGGTCATGGTGTCATAAAGAGGACAATCACTGTTCAATACAGTCAACTCAAGTCCCAACTGAGCACAAACCAATGAAGAAGGGTCTGGCTTTCTTTCAGTAGCTACGTCTGCCTCAACACCTGTAATGATGCTAGCGCCAAGATCTACTGGAACTGTGAAAGATGAGCGATCTGTGAACACGCGACCTCCTATTCTACTCCTAGCCTCGAGAACCGTAACATCGAAGCCTTGGCGTTGCATGTGGCGTGCTGCAGTTAATCCAGCAGGACCTGCACCTACTACAATAATTCTCTTCCTGGGTTCAGTGTCACAATGCATAAGACCATCGCCAGTTGAGGATAATGATTGAGCAGAGATTTTTGGGGACTTTGAATGCATAATAGGTACTGCTCCACCAATGTCTGATTCAACAGAAGATATTAAATCTGGACCCACAGTATGAAGTGTTCTGCCATTCTCGTCTTCACCTGAAGGAATAGAACCTGTATAATCCAATTCAAGCACACCTTCAGGAACCTTTGTATTTGCATCAAGGTAACCATTTCCTTGACAATCATCACGGGAGCATCTTTCACGAACGATTTGGACAGATGATTCTCTGGTTTGAAGATTTGCAAACCCCACAGCTTTGGCTTTTCCCACTTGTTTTTCGTCATCAGATAAAATATCATTCTTTCCCACGGTGGAGGTCTTGGAACTCTTGACCCTCCCAAGAATAAAGGAAACTCCATCTTCAGAATCAGCAACAGGAGCCCCAGATTTTTCCCGAAACTTCTCCTCTTTTAGAAGTTTCAAGTCATGGTTAGAATTGCTCTCTGCTTTAACCTTTTCAGAAGCTACCCCAAAATTTATACAACCCTGTAGGAATGCATTAAAAACACGAGACACAAATTTAGAAGAAATTTTGAATCGCTGTAAACAGTTGGCGTATGTATTTAAAAATAATTTAAGAAGTATCAACAAACCACAAAAGATTAAGAAATCAGTTTTCATAAGCTACCAAGAACGAAATCCAGATAATATTAACAATTTCTGGAACTTACACGTTGATCAAGAAATGTATAGATATCCCTAATTAGAGTAGTGCGTGGATGTTCATCCATAAAAGGGGTATCAGACACTCCAAAATCTTCTAGTGGCAAAATGCGACTGACATCTTTATTCCAGACACTCAAAATATGGTTCCTGCACCGCAGAAAAAAATCATTGTCCCATTGCTGTCAAGCATAATTTTCAAAGTCTACTAAGAAATTGATAGAAACAGGACATTAAAGCAGAGCAAATTAAGCAGTATTGAACTAAACAACCTTCCAAAAGTAGATGGCATATGCAATTAACAATCACCCATCACTAACCCAAAACCAATAAATTAAATCTAAAAAAAAATATGTGGAAGGAATTATGGGAGCAAGTTGGGGAACAAAGGCATAAATTGTAATCTATTTAGTAAATCAGGAAGTGAGTGATTTTTTAGCCAATGAGGAATATGATAAAATTGTTATTCCATAGGAATTCCCAAAGTCCACATAGTCAACTCTGGCAAAAAGTTGTAGCGCCTCATCCTCTATTAAAACAGGCTTCACATCTTCATCACAAATTGCTAAGAAAAACTGAAAGGAAAATATGTTTAATTTGATAAAATATAAAATAACTTCTATGAGTTTTCTTTCACCTTACAACACTTCAAAAAACATGTCGGATTATGCAGTAATGAGATGCATTGATCTTAAAAATGATAGCTAGAACTTATTAAAAAACTGATAACGCATACACGGATAAACAGGGTGAAAATGCAAATGTCAGCAAAGACTGAATAGCTTTCAGTTCAAGCAATCAACATCAAAAAGCAAGAAAGAACAAGAGAAGGAAAGCTGATTAAAGATTGGATACTGACCGGCAATCCAAATACTCCTGAAGTCCACCTTTGCGCTTCAGCACGTCCTTAAACTTTATTTTCTCAACAGGACCAACTGCACGAGCTTTTAGCCCAGCCGACACAGCTGCTGCCTTTCCATTTTCAGACTCTACAATTGTTGATGACAAATCAAACTTTTCTCTTGCTTTAGAGGGCTTGTCACCGTCTATAGCCATATGGCTAACAAGAAAACCTTGCCCTTGCATCAAAATCGCCCAATCTGCATCCCCCTCATAAGCCATGTCCCCATGCCTATGCTTTTTAGCATTGCGAGCAGTACGCTGGCCAACTGATAGCCCATTATCTTTAGTTTCAGGATCAGCCAAGGATCCTATATCTTCTACACAGATCCCATCATGGTCCAGTAAACTAGATGGCGAAGAGATCCCATCGGCCTCTTCATTCCCAGAAAGAAGTTCATGGCTTTTAATAAACGCACCTTTCGACATTGAATGAGAAGGTTGAGAAAATAGTCCACAGTCACCAGTTTTTTGGGTTTCGTCCTGATGCTTTTGGAAAGCCACGACATATTTGCGGGCTCCACGTGCTGACACTGGAGATGATCTACATTCAGAGACTTGGCCATCCTCCTCTTGTGAAGAAACCGAAGCTATATCTGTATATTCAATGCATTTACCAGGTATTCTAGTCAGACTATCACTACTGGATCTACGTTCATCCTGTGGTGCATATGCTGCAGATGATGATAAGTGAAATGATTGCCTAAAATCTTCAGAACTTATGTCAGAATTAATTAGATGATCTGATTTCACATCATCTCCCATCTTCCTCGCACACTCAGCCAGAGATTTTGACAGCTTCAAGTTTTTAAGCTGAGATGTATCATCACATTCCCTATTAATTGATATGTTGTCTAAAAAGAATTCTGGAACTTCTCTGCCATCTGAAGAGGTAATTTTAGGGTCCATACTCGGGATATGGCCCATTGGAACTGCATTCAATTGTGAATCAAAGTGGTCACTGCAATCTCCTGCTGGTAAAACTTTATCAAAGTGGCCTTTCTCTATCTGTTTTGGAGAAACCGGTAGCTTTGAAACATCATGAGATAAATCATCTTCTTTATCATGTTTTACCCCTACCATGGGCTCTTGAGAAGGAGGCAAACAATAGTCCTTTGAGTTCAGATTAGGAAAATCGCCGGAACCAGTATCGATAATATAATTTGATACACGTGCATCCTCGGCTAAATCGGCATGATTCTCATTGGTCACAAAATTGATTTTATCATCATGGATACTAGTAATCATACCAGAACATGCCCTAAAACAGGAATCGGATCTTTGGACCACGGAAAGGGAAATTGAACGCTCAGAGATTGCTTTGAGAGATGCTTCATCTTCCACATCATTGGATCTCAACATTTCAATTGTTTCTAGTGAAGCAGAAAGCTCTTGCAGCTTCTTTGAATAATTGCAAATTAAATTACCTTGTACATGGTCTGAAACATGAGGCAAACTAACATCAGCTGTCTGATGAATCAAGGTTGACTGCATAGAATCCCCCTCATGTGCTGAAAGCAAATTGTAATCAGAATTTGGGAATTTGTTGACCAATTTTGACACAGACCTAGATCCCCCAACTGAGACACGTGGAGGAAGAACGTCTGAGCCAGAAACGGAACTTGATATTAACATATTATCAGAAGTTTCAGTTTCCTTTCCCTGTTTCAATCGCGAAGAGCCACGTGATTTCCTAATCATGCTTGACTGAACCTTTTGGACATAAGTAAACAAGGAATCTTCCAAATATTCATCTGCTGCTGCACTTTCTTTCTCATCCCGTAATGTTTTATTTCCATATATTTGATTATTCAAACCATCATGACATCCCCTTCCATCTTTGTTTGCCCTTGGACTAAGCTTGGTTCTCGTGCTTGTCGTTTTGTGCTTCACCTCACAGGCCTTGCCAACTGTCCCATCCCCATCAGATCCACAAATTTCACTCACCTGATTTTTCTCCCCAGCATGCAGTAACATTGCATCCGAATCATCATTTTCAGCAGATCCTTTGAAAGACTGACATGAGGAATCCACAATGTTGCTACCCAAATGCTTTCCAACTACTGCATCAGACCCACAATCCTTTTTCGGACCCTTCAATTTCTTCCTAAAACTCGCCAACGTATCGCCCATACCACCCAACTCTTCATTTCCAACCGCCATTTTCTCAATCCCTTTTCCCTTATTTCCACTACCATCCAACCCTAACTTAGTTTTCTTGTTTCTTTTACCTTTCAGTTTTAGCAATGACAAAATAGGCTCGTCATCATCTGAATCAAATGCCATTTCTACCGGCTTCATCCTTCTCTTTGAACCACCCATCTTCTTATTCACTTTCCCTTGCATTCCCTTCAATCCTAGGGTTTCAGTTTTCAACATGTGCCCCTAACCCAGGGGCGGAGCCACCTGGATATTTCACCGATTACACTAGAGGAGCGGACGGTTCCGCAGGCAAAGGGAAAATAATAAACAGCAACATCATAATTCAAAAAAGATGGTGTTCCTTGTTGGGTAAGGAAGACTAAACAACAATTATGGAAAAACAAAATAAATTCCAAGGAGGTAGAAGATCAGAATCTTAAGAGTTGTGCTAAAATTAAATCATTCACAACAATCAATTAATCATCACAAATAAACCTGACACTACCTTCCCAAACCCAAGCAGTTGTAGAAATCAGTCTAACAACACGATGTGTCCGGAGAAACCCTCAGCCGCTTGTCCACTTCTGTTCCAGTTGCTCTCTCTCTCTCAAGACTTAAAACAGGCCTGAACGGGCTGGTCTCGGGCTGAGGATTGCTCCTTAAAACGGGCCTGGGTCATTTAAAATTGGATATGCACTTAATAATTGAAGAAAACATCAAAGATGGTCTTCTCATCAATATTCTTTATAATTCAGATTCCCTTATTAGATGAGGATCTCCACATTCAACTTTACAGGGGTTTCTTCTGGTTTTCTTTTGTTTTTAACCTAAATTACTGTTTTCTATATTTCACGCAGAAATTTGGGGATCTCATAATTCTCTCTAAATAATATAATAGAGCATTAATTTGAATTTTTATCAATAATAAATGTGTAATTAAAACCCTCGCATAGTATTGTGTCACTCTAAATTGTGCATGAAATCCAACATAAAATCAACCTTATGTTTCTTATGATTTCATATTCAGTTAGCATCGAACGTTCTTTAATTTCAATGCCTTTCGCTAAAGTGACGGCAAATCACGTGTGCATAAATAAGAGACGAGTATCCTCACAAAGAAATATAGTTCATAAAAGGTGAGAGCACAGTGCTAGAATAGAAAAAGTTTTGATATTTTGATATGAAATTTCTTACTTTAAATGTGCGTTTATTTTATTTTCATAGATGGATGAATAATTAATTATTTTGCATGTTTGATCGTTTGGTAGTGTGGTGTTGGACAATCTTCTAAAACCCTAGCTGAGTTACTAGAATGTGGTTAATCAATTTGATCTACCGACTTATCATTTATATTATATGCGTTTATTTGTAGAATATGATTTACAAATGTTGATATTGTTGTTTATTAATAGGTATGTGTTGAATGCGGGAAAAAACAATAAAAATTTAAATTAAAAATTTAATAATAATAATAATCAGGAAACTAAAAAAAATTAATTCAAGGAATCAAATCATTCTTAGATGTTCATGTCTATATCATAATTAGAAATAAAGATTAAGAATTGACCCAAAATTTCCTAATCAAATTTTGATATGATTTGAATTCACAAACTTCCAATTTTTAATTTAACGAACTTAGTAACTCGAGCATTCTATAATATTCTCCCAAGTACACTGGTATGTGACACATTATTTAAAACTAAACAGGTGATGAAAAGAAGAAAATAATTTTATCTATCCTGTCTCTCTATAAATTTGAACACCGTGGAAGAATTATTGTGTTATCATTTTTGGTTCCATCTAATATCTATTTATGAAGATAAAAAAAATTTCAATCCATGCACGATAAGAATTTCAAAAAAAAATCCAAATAAGAATTTCAATTGAAATCCAAACAGGAGTTCCAATTCAAGTCAAAATTCAATTAGTCCATAACTTATTTAATTACAAGTATAGTCATAGAACTTCAATTACAAATACAATTAAGTTTGTAACTTTCACAGAAATTATGATTTTGTCCAAAACTTTTATAGTAATTCCCATTTAGCCCAAAGCTTTTATAACTTTATAATTATTACAATTAAATCACAATACTTTATAGAGCTGTAACATGTATTTGATCGGACGTATATTATTCATGCCCCAATAATTAGATCATGTTTAATCGATCTTAGACTACCAAATTTAATTATTAATCTTGTTTTTTCTACTAAAAGTAAAACATTGCACTCTCAAAATTTATAATATCACATAAGCTAATATATATATATATATNGGACGTATATTATTCATGCCCCAATAATTAGATCATGTTTAATCGATCTTAGACTACCAAATTTAATTATTAATCTTGTTTTTTCTACTAAAAGTAAAACATTGCACTCTCAAAATTTATAATATCACATAAGCTAATATATATATATATATATATATATATATATTTAATTTCCTCTGACATGGAAAGAAAAATCTCTAATTACTAGGTTTTGAAATAGAAGGTCGAAAGGGCTCGGGGGGAGGACGGAGAACTCTACTCATTGCCTATCCTCTATCTTATACGGTGTTCTTTATTTAATTGGGTGGGAGGATAGTTCATTCATCACAAGGGCATTCGCTAAGCAGCTAAACTGAAGTCAAATACCTAGTTCGTATATGTATTTTATCGCATCCAAGATTCGATAATTATATACCTGCACAAATGATCACTTTGCCCTTGTAATTATTCACACTAATTTAAGTATCACTTATTCAACAATCATGTAGGTCAATCACATATGTCGAAATTTAATCGTAGCTAAAAATTGAGTTCAGATTTAAAATTGTTCAACTATTATCACTTAAGTAGACACTCCATTCATGTTATTTTCATCGCTCGTTCTCAAGCTCATAACTCACCAAAATATTTGACAGATTCAATTGATCTCACTCATTGATAAATTAAAGAACCATTAAACTTACAAAAAGATATACACAATCATGTCAAGAAATTTTAGATGAAATACTCAACGATTAAGTGGAATTTGATTTCTGCACGATCATGCTATAGAATGAAAGTCGACATATAGTCTATTCAATACACTCCAAGTCTACTAGTGTCACCTTTAAATATTTTATGATAAGGACAAATCACAAATCCAAATAATGAATTAATCAACAATACAACCTTTAAATACAATGTGTTAAATCATCGTACATTGATTGTGAACAAATTATTTATTATCAAAATATAAGTTGGGTCACACCATACTTCTTCACGTAAGCATCCAACTTATATTATCGTAAGTGATATATGCACTTTAATTTGCATGCTCGATATCAAATAAATACAATACATAAAATTACAATTTATTTATTATAAAATATTATTTTAACACAGTAAAATATACTATATAGGCACACAAGTCGACACTATGTATATATGAGATGTTAATATTTTTTAATATGGTTGCCTCACTTGATATGTGTTCCTTAAGAAAGTGCAAACCTCAAGTAGGCGGGTCATCCAAGTAATACAGTGGATTTTTTGAATCCGAGTTATTGATCCCTCGATGATTGTTTACTTTCGATTACAGAATTTTAATTAGTGTCTGTCTGATTGTAAATGTGGAAAATGTGTGGAAAGAAAATGAATTTCTAAAAAAATTGAATTATCTAGAAATTGTTTTACTTGGAATTGTAAGTAATTGTGTTTGATTGGTATAATTTTTCACCTAAAAAATGTTGAAAGTTTGTATCCGTTTAACTTTATTTAATGGAAATTGTCCATTAAAATGATAATTTTTTTACCATTGGGTCTAGCATTTATTCCAATTGTCAAAAAAAAAAAAAAGCATACCGAGTACCATTCGTTTGGATTTGTTTTACATGAAATTATCAATAAAAGTGATTTTTATTTTTTACCATTGTATCAAGAATATTTTTCAATTGCCAAAAAAAGAGAGCTGGAAAATAGAATTCCCACCAAAACCTAAAGAAAACCAATTCCTCAATTGCCAAGAAAACATGCGCGTGGCTACTGGGAGAGGAAAACAATTTTTAGGGAAAATAAAGCATATCAAACACTATAAATGTGTGAATCCATGGAAAATAGGCTCAATCAAACAGTGCCTTAATTTAATTCTAATAATAAAAAAACACATAAACAATTAAAATTATGATTTAAAAATAAGAAAAAAAACTAAAAATCTATAAAATAAGAAAACATAAACACTTGAAAATTTTATAGGAAAAATGTGGTTGTGATTCATGGTTTCGTTTAACAGTCGCCTAATTAATTTCTCCACAAGCTAATTAAGAAATTACTTATTCGCGATATTAGATTCATTTTTTTTCAAGTTCAGCTAATTACCTCTTTCGAGCAAAATTAACAATAATTGATTGTTTTAAAATACTATATCTCTTGTCGATTAAAATCAAACAACCACATTAAATTTTTGTGAAAATAACTCAATGAATCACATAGGGTTAGTGGTATATCTTTATCTTCTACACGAACCTAGAATTTTTAATATTTGGTCTAAAATGCACAATCTTCTCTTTAACGATGTACAAATCACTAAACATAATCATTCATTGGTCACATAAACAAAAATGCAAGAAATACAATAGTAGATACACATGAAATAAGTATTTTAACATTAAAAAGAAAATATACAACTTAATCAATGCTATGTTTAATTTTAACCATACATTCCAACATAAATTTATAGCCCATGTTAAACAATTGATAAAAAGGAAAATATTTGTAGCAATATCTTACAAATATGGCAAAACTTAAGAAAATATAAGGTCATAGATAAAACCCTTGTTTGAACTTGATCTTGACTTTTCCCAAATGTTTCTCAACCTTCCTTGGTATATTCTCTCTTTGCACTAGGTTTTACTCCCAAAATACAAAGAAAATGAAGAAAAGAAAAATGAGAGAAAAATGAAGAAAATAAAATAAAGAAAAAGAAAGAAGGAAGAAGCTCCAATAGGATGTGTTATTTTTTTTCCTGCATTAAAACCCTACCCAGAAAAACTGCAGTCTAGTCCCCAAGTTTTGGAAAAGAAATTAAAATCTCTTCGTCCAAACACCCTACCCCCCCCCCCCCCCCCCCACCCTAGCGCAGACAAGTAATCTTGCAATCTGCACTCAAGGTCCCTCAACTTTTATTTTGTACAAATTGGTCCTCAAAATTTGACTTTCTTTCATTTAAACTCTCTATAAATTGCACTCCACGGTCTTTCAACTTTTTGATGTTTTCACTTAGTCCCAAAAATTCATAAATTTGTACGCTTTTGGTCAATTTTCACTCCATTTTACCTTGTTCTTTTTTCTATTTGGAGTTTATGACCTACAAAAGTCAAAATCACCCAATTATGAATCGATATCTTTTTTTCATCAATAATAAGTATCTTTAAGTATTAAATAAAGGTGCAAAAACACACTTATCAATATGTCCTTGAACTTAAATTCTTGTTTGTCCCAAACAAGATGATCTACAACACAAACAAGCAAATGTAATAATGATCAACACATTAGATAGCTTGCCCAAAATATCTCTAAGAGTATAAAATTGTATAATCAATTCAAAAATATGCTGCAAAAAATGTTAGCAAAAATAATTTAAAATTATTCAATGTTCGATCGGTGTATGTGCGTGCATAGTTATTTTCAAACATCGTCTAAATTAGGATAAAGTTATCAAGATGGATTTTTTTTTTTTTAATTTGCTCCAACCGAACTCTTAGTGGTCATATATTTCCTTTCCCCTCGTGAGATTTACATCCTCACACACACACACACACACACACACACACACACTCATGTTTCTTTTCTTTTACCGAGGGGCAAATCTAATGTTGCTCTCAATTACTCTTTTCTGTTAAATCTCTAATTTCATTGGGTTTAACCGGCAGCCTCAACATTTAGACATGTGATGATTCTCGAGTTATAATCTAAATGGTCATTGAACTTTGCAAAAAGTTTTCACATGGTCACTGAACTTTAAAAATCACCAAATTCATCACTGAACTTTGCAAAAGGTTTACACGGGGTCACTAAACTTTAAAAATCACTTCATTTATCACTAAACTTTGTAAAAATTTTCCACAGGGTCACTGAACTTTACAAAAGGTTTCCCAGGGGATCACCAAGGAAATTTTTTACAAAGTTCAGTGATGAATGTGATGATTTTTAAAGTTCAGTGACCCGTGGAAACCTTTTGCTAAGTTCAGTGACCCCGTGTAAACCTTTTGTTAAGTTCAATTATGACTTGTGTGATTTTTAAAGTTCAGTGACCATTTGGGTTATTAACCTGATGATTCTCCATTGATGAGCGTTTCCACATTCAAGCTTATACTAAGTCATTCAAATCCACTAGTTATCTAAGCCCAACCGTCAAATAGAATTGCACAAATTCGATTTTTATCTCAATTGAAGCTATTATTGACCTCACTCCCTTAAGCTTTCTTTTTGACGCATGTAGCGAGTTTTAGGTCGATAACTCTCCCATTTTTTAGACCAAAGGGTGTCGGAGTTTCGAGATACCCCTACAGACTTTGGTTCATTTTCATTCCCTTTTGCCTTGTCCTATTTCCTTTTGGGGTTTTGACATACAAAAATCATAATTACACAATTGTGAATGAAAATTCATTCAATTTAATCAATAGTTAACTCGTTAAAGTATCTAACAAGTGTGCAAAAACACACTTATCAATACCCCCAAATGCTCTTGCTTGTCTATCAACTATCACAATCATGGAAAATGAGATAAATGTCAACACATTGGATGGCTTGCCAAAAATATCATTAAGTGTAAATTATGTAACAAATTCACCAATATGCTGCAAATAATGCTAGTAAAAATAATTTAACTTATACAATGTTCGATCGGTGTATGTGTGTGCATATTCACTTTTAATCAGTATCTAAATTAGGAAGCAATTATCAAGACGAAAAAAAATTTTCAAATTGGCTTCAACCCGATCCTTTGTGGTCAAATATTTCATTTCCCACTCATGAGATTTACACTCCTCAAATAGCTATACATTTTATTTCCTCGGGTGTAAATCTAAAGGTTACTCTCAATTCAGTCAATTCTTTTTTCCCTAGTTTGATTGGATCTAACCGGCAACATCAACCTCTAGTCATGTGACGATTCTTCAATAGATGAGTTCTTCGATATTTAAAACCAATATTAAGTAAGTCAAATCTACTAATTATCTAAGTCCAAATATCGAATACAATTGCAACAAATCAAATTTTTTCAATTAAAACTCATAATTGACATCACATCCTTAAGCTTTCTTTTTTACCCTTTTACCGAGGATTGGTCAATAACTCCTCGGTTGTTTAGACCAAAGGGTACCGGGTTTCGAGATACCTCCATGAACTTAATAACTCGAGTCAAAAAGCTACGAAGTGAGGCAATAATCAACAAATGCAATGTCTTTTTTTAAGCACACCAACAATAAATGTAGCTTAGATTCTTAGTATATGGTCATTACCTAACTTATAATTAGCAAAAGACACTCCACACAAATATTTTCAACATGCATGGAATCAACACACTTTTAGATAATATCCTTCACCGGCTTGACCATCCCCAAGCTTATCTTGCAATATAGTAAAGTGAAAGAGATTATAGGTTAATATAAATTTACAAACAACTCATAACCTGGTTCTACTAGTTCAAACTTACTCCATCAATTAAAAAAAATTCACATTTAGACAACAATTAATCATTACTATAGTGCTCAAAGTTATTTGGAGTCATACACGGACAAGCAAAATTTTTGAAAAAAAAACTAGGCACAAAAAACATATTTGGTCATGCATAGCTCATGAATCAATAACAATTTTAAACATTGAACAATTCTAAGGCGACAATGCTATCCAACATGTCAACACAAAATCGCAACAATTTAAGCACAATCACCCCAAACTTAAATAACACATTGTTCTCAATGTGTAAAGAATAAGCTAAAAGAGGAGAGGGGATAACGAAACTTCCTCGGTTGGATATTTGGTGAAGGGATACCAATACTCTATTTGGACTTATGATGCTTTTAATGAACTTGGGCTGTGACCTTGTACACAATTTACCCCCAACTTGTGAAGAACCATGTATATGTGAGACTTCAAAAAGTTTCCTTGCAACGGCGCCAAAAATTTGTTCGCTATCAAACTGTAAACCACAAGTGCACAGATCGCGTTCAAGTAATGAAGTAAACATTTTGAGTCCGAGTTGTCGATTGCACAAATTTAAATAATTTAATTATAACAATAAAAAACAAACACACAATTAAAATTATGATTTGCAAATAAGGAAAAAATAAACTAAAAATTTACAAAATAAGTAAACATAAACACTTGGGAATTTTGAAGGAAAAACGTGATTATGATTCATGGTTTCGCTTAACCGTCTCTTAAGTAATTTCTCTACAAGCTAATTAACAAATTAATCATTTGTGATGTTAGACCAGATTTCCCAAGTTTAGCTAATTATTTCTCTTGAGCGAAATTAACCCTAATTTATTGGTTTAATCTACCATATCTCTATGTCGATTAAAATCAAACAACCACATTAAATCTTGGTGAAAATAGCTCAATGGATCACATAGGATCAATGATATATCTCTATATCCTACACGAATATAGGGTTTCTACTATTTAGTCTAAAATATACAATCTTCTCTCAAACGATCTACGAATCACTAAACATAATCATTCATTGGTCACATAAATAAAAATGCAAGAAATACAATAGTAGATACACATGGACATAAGTAATTCAAAAGCAAATACAGAACTTAATCAAGGCTTATTTAAATTTTAACCTTAAATCTCAACACAAATATTTACACATGTTAAACAATAGATAAAAAAGAGAATATTTATATCAATACATTACACAAATATGACAAAAGAATTGAAAAAAATACAAGATTATAGATAAAACCCTTGTTTGAGCTTTGTCTTGACTTTCCCCAAATATTACTCCACACCCATTGATGTATTCTCCCTTTGCTCTATATTTTACCCTTCAAAATACCAAGAAAAATGAAGGAGAAAATGAAGGAAAAAATAAAAGAAAAAGAAGAAAAAGAAAGAAGGAAGAAGTTCCGACATGATTTTTTCTTTTTTAATCCTACCCAGAAAATTGCAGTCCAATTCCCCAAGTTTTGGAAAAGAAATTAAAACAATCCCTCAATTTTTTTAAAATGGCAACTAAACACATTCTTTGCCAATTGATTCATTCATCTTTTCTTTTTGCAAATAAGTCCTCTAGCAATTTGCACTCAAGGTCCCTCAATTTTAATTTTGTATAAACTGGTCCTCAATTTTGACTTTTCTTTCAATTACGCATTTCAATAATTACACTCCAAGTACTTCAACTTTCTGTACTTGTGCATTTTGGTCCCTAGCTACAAAATTTTGCACAATCTTTTCTCGAACAATGTACAATTCACTAAACATAATCATTCATTGGCTACATAAATGAAAATGCAAGAAATATAATAGTAAAAACACATGAAAATAAGTAGAAATATAATAGTAAAAACACATGAAAATAAGTAACTTAATATTAAAGAACAAATATTAAAATTAATACAGAATGAAGACATAAATGTCCAGAATACATATTTTGGACACTTTATTGATATACAAGACATTGTGCTAAATCACTAGGTCCGACGTGATAGGTTAGATAGCCAAATAGTGACTATATGTGGTTTTATATTGGTGGAAAGCACGTTGGATTTTCCCCATGGAGTTTGCAATGTTTCGAACGAGACAACTGAAAGTATGGGTAGAGATACTACAAAAGTATAATTTTTGCAATCATATATAATACATTTTCTATTTCTAGTCTCTTTGACTCCTTTGGCCCTTCTGCCAAGATCTTCTCATGTTTGGATTCCAATTTTGTGAATGTCAAATCTACATCTCTTAAGTTCTTGAAAAATCAAAATATGCATCACTTAAGTTCTTGAAAAATCACCACTACACATTGCACCTCAAGCTTTCGCACAATGATTCGACTGGATAGTTCTTTGTTGTAAATGGAAATACTTTGAATCTTGGAAAAATTGGGCTCAATCTAAACCAACAATGGTCACCAATCAAATGAGGCTCGACCCACAACCAATACTTTACTTTGGTTACCACAAAAAAAAAACTCGTAAAGGATTAAGGTGGTGGTAGCAATATTACAAAGGAAAGAAGAAGAAATGAGGAAACAATTGTTGAACTCTAAAAACTAGGAACGACTACCCTTTCTCTCTTACACTCTATTGTACATACCAATCCACCTCAGTTGCTACCTTACCAATACCCACGAAGGATACAATATGATGATTAGTCTACAACCACAAAAATAGAAGAGAATAGAGAAAACAACTGGAAACTCAAGGAAGAGAACCAGAGAACAACACTCATGTTTTCTCTCTCAATGCAAGACCAACACACTACCGAGGCAATGAGAAAGGAATGTATATATAGCTGAAACATTAGGTCACCTCCAATCTGGGTCAAGTCACTAATTGGGCCAAAGACAAAACTAAGAATACATTGGCTATCACAACAAAAAGCAAACCTAATAATAATTTGGGCTAACTCGAATGGGCCATCCTCAAGTGAATTGGGCCATAGCAACCTGAATTTGAGCTCATCGGTATTGTGTCGATATAATTATCTCAACAACGTTTTAACATCATCGTCCGAATTTATTGGGTATCGAAACCCAACAAATCTTCACCTTATTACACAATCAACTTACAAGTAGACAATACAAAATTTGTATTTGCATAATCAAGGAAACCAAATAAAATTGAAATCACAAATTTACCTCGTATCTCGGACCTGAAACACATATCATGCCCGCTTTATATACTCACAAGGGCTAATGTCAAGAAAATCTAAATAGAATCAGATAATCACAATAATCAATTAGGCGTATATAAAACTTGCGATGAATATATATAACATATGATAACACACAAATGATTTCAAACATTTTCACCAAGCATAAAACCTCAGTCTAATTTTAAGTTAATCAATCAAAATGCCAACAAATACAAAAATGACCCCAAAAGAAGATATCACCATAATTATCCTACCTCATTTCGTGTAGCTCATATCTTGAGAACACATACTTCCTCTCATCGTCAACGATGCTCACTAGACTAGTCATTACTCATGTTTAACTGGTATACCACAGATCCTAAGTCCATAGGATGTTATTATATTGCTATCTCACATCTCTCAACCTAAATGGATAATTGATCTTTACATAATAGAAGCGATGGAAGTGTCACTCTCACACTCCATCTAATCAAGATTCTCCCAAATAGAAGATTCAAACATTTAATCAAATCACATCCCGTGATCCAATGCCACTCTCCACATCCCCTGTACATATCACCAATGCACCATCAGACATCCATACTCCACATTAGAAATACACGTACTTATTGCTAATACATCCCAACTTACTATGCATGCAAATACATTACATATAGTAATAAGACCACTCTCAAATTCATGAATACACACATCAAACATATTGAAAGTATAAAATAAAACAATGCACCATAATTAAGCAATCATACATACAAAAATAATTACACACAAATGCACATGCAATAATTATGTTTACTCACAATAAATCTCACTAGAGGTCATAACTAAACCCAGTGGCAACATTCGCTTCACTTCTCATCTTTTCTTTCCTCTTATTATTTTTGTAGAAAAATATCTTACAACACGTCCAAATTTATAGCAGTTAAAACATTTCTTACATTCCGCTGTTGCCTTGAACCTACATTTGCTATCAATAGTTAAAAAGAAAACTTTTTGTTTGCCAAACTGGAAAAAAAAAAACCCTTTTGCCATTAGATAAACTCAACTCAAAATGTGTTTTCATTTTACCCCAAAAATGCACAAAACATAAAATACAACCAAATAATGACCATAAATAAAGTACAGAAACAATTCACACAGAATAGTCAAACAAAGTTTCCTAAAATCACATGCAATTCTAATAATGATGAAAAAATTTGACAACAAATTCATAAAAAATTCATGACAAATAATTAACAAATAATTCTAAGATCTAGCAACAGACAATGGTTATCCCATACGGTAACTCCAAACCTAATTTTACCCCCACATGATGACCTATAATGCGAAAAATAAATGGCTACCCTTTATAATAGTCTTAACTGCAATAATAATGGAGAAATAACATGATATTGAGCAAATCAAATCCGAGGGTCCGTAAATAAGGAGAGATGCAAATTTACCACTTTATGGCTATCACTATTCGTCTTAAAGCATCCAACAACTGCGGAAATATGAGCGCCAAAAACTCGAATCCCAATGTCCAAGGGAAAAATCTTCCAGAGCAACAATTTTACCCAAAATTGAAATGCAACACCACCACAAGGTCTGCAAATCCACTAGCAGCAAACTGCCTTCAGACCACTTCACAGAAAACAGCCCCACCACTCGCACGTGCCTCTTCAGAGTTTGCGCGCGATCTTCATTCGATGTCGCCATGTGCCGTCGGTCCTCATGAGCTAGCCTATAAAGTGCACCTCCGTCTGTTAATTACGCCTATAGTGTTGGTTTCTCCAATCGGCTACTAATTTGGCTAGAAACACAAAAAAAGGTTAGGCGGGTTTAATGTTTCTTCAATAGTTTTCATTTTATGTTTTCTATCTTGTTTCTGTTGATTTTTTGCCTCATTTTTGCACGATTTTTCCACAGATTTTACACCACCATAAGCTCTAATACCATTTGTAAGTGAAAAATACTTCCAATCTTATGGGAAAATCGGGCTCAGTCTAAACCAACAATGGTTATCAATCAAATGAGGCTTAATCCAATAACAATACTTCACTTTGATTGCCATAAATAGCCTATAAAGGATTAAGGTGGTGGTAATAATATCACAAAGGGAGGAAGAAGGAACGGGGAAGCAATTGTTGAACTCTATGAATCAACAACGTCTACCCATTCTCTCTTACACTCTATTGCGCACACACCACTCCATATTGGTTGTCGCCTTACCAACACCTACAAAGGATACAATATGGTGATTGGTTTGCACCCACAAAGGAAGAGAAGAATATACAAAGTAATTGGAAACTTAAGAAAGAGAACCACAGAACGACATTCACATTTTCTCTCTTAATGCAAAACCAACACATAGTCGAGGCAATGGCAGAAGAATAGATATATAGCCAAAACATTAGGTCACCTCCAATCTTGGGCCAAGTCACTAATTAGGCCAAAGACAAAAATAAGAGTAAATGGACTACCACAACAAAAGGTAAACCTAATAACGGTTTGGGCTAACTCACATGGGCCATCTTCAAGTGAGTTGGGCCATGAACGACCTTAATTAATTAAGTTGCTACCAATGATTCAAATTATTTCGAGTCGAGTCAATCACTATGGTGTCGATATAATTATTCCAACAATATTTTAACATCATCATCTGGGTATCAAAACCCGACAGTTGTCTTTGTTACTGAATTAACGGATTCTACAATATTTGATGTCATTCTTGAATACCTATTAAATGTAACGTAATCCCTTAACCACTTTTCATAGCAGGCATACTCATGAAGTCATGAAAATATATAAGTGCAGTTGAATGCTTCACACACTCACACACACACACACATACATACATACATATATATGAAATTATGGGAATACATACTTACCGGATACTCCCAAATATCGTAATCAATCATGTCTACGTGTTTCATATGAAATTTGAACTTAGATTCCGTGTACACTGCTGCATTGAAATGCCACCTTACACATTTTGCCTTCTTCCATAAGTCCGCATTTACATTCTTTAGCAGATGGTTTGAACAAGCTACATATACAACATTCATATATACTTTTTTAGCCACATTTTCTATACTCCAAGAACAGTTAAAACCAATAAAAAGTCCCTCTTGTTCTCTATATTCCTCTTTTAATCACTTCAAGAACCATCATTCTCATTTTCATCAATATTGCATGGAATGATATATTACATTGTTGTTTGCGTCTAGCGTGTAGAAAGCGAAGATTGTTCCTCCAAAACTACCTTTAATTAGGTGCTATCTACCATAGTAACTGACCTACAATTTTTCCATCCCTCTATTAAAGCTTCTAATGCCACAATCAGTCTTAATACCTGTCTTTGAACTATGGTTTGTTACTCATAGGATTAGTAAATACGTTTAAATGAATAACGGTTGATTCTCATTATAGTGTACACGGAATTTCAAGAAAGCAGTACTTATTGAAAGGTGAAGCACAAGCTGAAGAAGCCGAGGAATTAAAGAAATGATCTGGTATCTTACGCATCAACTCAAGCTTCATCAGCATACATTGCAGATTATATAATAGAAGAACCTAGAAGATTACATGTTCCATGATCCGTTTTGTATTGCACATGGATTCAGTTATAAGGAGAGAATATTCTCTTTGAAATTTCATTTTATTTGTAACTGATTTCATTCCTTCCACCACATACGTGAAGTGTATATATTCTTTGTAATATGTATTGTAAATATCGATTATTCAATAGAAGCAAGATTTATAGCAATTATAGCTTTCACAATTCTTCTTCTATCTCAAATTTTACATGGTATCAGAGTCTAATTGCAGAATCAGACAATGAGTCCTCAAATCTTCCACCAGACACCAATCAAACTCAAAATAACAACTCAAAATTTCATGATCCAATGCATTTCAGTAACCCCTATTATATTGGTAGCAATGATGGCATTGGAGCCATTCTGGTCACACATATACTCGATGCAAACAACTACCATTCTTGGGCTAGATCGATGAAGAGAGCTCTTAGGATAAAGAATAAGCTGGTATTTATAGATGGGAGCCTTAGTGAGCTACAGGATCCCAATGATCCGCTGATGTACAATGATATTTGTAATCACTTGGCTTCAAAATACCATAACATCAAATGTAGCACTACATATGCTGAGACTGCTCATCAGTTATGGCTGGAGTTGGAGCAACGATTTGCTCAACAGAATGCACCTAGAATTTTTTAGATCAAGTAGGCTATTACAACGTTGGCCCAAAATCATGATGCTGTTAGTGTATATTTTTCTAAGTTCAAAACTCCGCTTGATGAATTGTTAAACTATGAGTCAATCCTTAATTGTACATATGGAGGTCTAAAGGTAGTAGTTGAAAACCAGAATTGTAACTGGGTGACGAAATTCTTGATGGGATTAGATGAATCTTACAAAGCTATTAAGGCTCAAGTTCTTTTGAACAAACCCCTTCATTCCTTAAATGAAGTTTATGCTATAATTCAACAAGAAGAGAAAAGAAGACAGATCTCAAATGATGGTTCTATCAGTGAGACAATTGCATTGCTAGCTAAAGGAAATTTTAGGGAGAATGGCAGGCATAATTATTTTTCACAGATAAATGATAGGTATTATTGTACCTTTTGTAATGTTGCAGGCCACTCACTTGAAAGATGCCTCAAAGATCCCAACAAACTTGTATGCACCTACTGTAAAATGCCAGGACACACTGTAAATAAGTGTTTCTAGCTATATGGGTAACCACCAGGTCACAAACTTGAAGGCAAGAACATATACACACCATTAGCAAACCAGGCTTCCATTGGTGTGCCTATGAATCAGGAACATCAGATTGACAAGACTCTTACTTGACGGCCATTCTCAAATCATGCCACCTGTTCAGTAACCTTACCAAATGGAAATGTTGTCCCGGTAACTCATGTTGGCACTGCTCATGTCATAGACACATTAGCTCTCCAAGATGTGTTATGTGTTCCTTCATTTTCTTTCAACCTTACATCTATTAGAAAACTCACTCAGGCACTGAACAATTATGTTGTTTTTCTTTCTGATGCTTGCTTCATACATGACCTTTCGACTTGGACAACGACTGGAATGGGTGAAGTAAAGTCTGGTCTCTATCATATCCTGCCTTCAACAGTCTCCCCTATGGCCTTTCAAGAAAGTTTGAATCGTCTAACTACAACATTTTCCATTATGCCTCTGTTATCAATCATAATCAGGAGTTCAATCTTTGGCAGACATCCATCCCATTCTACTCTTGCTTTTGAAGATGCAATACCTAAGTTGGCTTCCCATAATAAACTTTGTTCAGTATGTTCATTAGCAAAGTTACACAAACTTCCATTTCCTGTTAGCCAGCACAAATCAGAAAGGTGTTTTGATTTAATACACTGTGATATCTGGGGACCTTGCAATGAAACTAGTTATGATGGATCTCATTATTTTCTGATGATTGTGGATGATTTTAGTAGATGTACTTGGATATATATCAATGCTTTACAAAGTTTCTGTAAGCTGATAAAAACTTAATTTCAAACCAAAATCAAAGTCATCCGTAGTGGCAATGGGAGAGAATTTAGTATGAACCAATTCTATCTTGAAAGGGGCATTATCCATCAGAAAATATGAGTTGGAACGCCTCAATAAAATGCCATTGTTGAAAGGAAACACCAGCATATTTTAAACGTTGAAGGGCCCTAAGATTTCAGAGTGGTGTTCCCTTAAAAAACTGGAATAATTGTGCCTTAACTGCTATCTATCTAATTAATAGAACTTCTTCAGCTCTTCTAAACCACAAATGCCCCTCTGAGATGTTATTTCAGACCAAACCGGCATATTCTCAGCTCAGGGTATTTGGATGCCTTGCCTTCTCCACAACTCTTACGAATGGTAGACACAAATTTGGTTCCAGAGCTAGTAGATGCATTTTCCTAGGCTATCCCTTTAGTATTAAAGGCTACAAACTCCTTGATTTGGAAACAAATAAAGTCTTCATATCAAGAAATGTTGTGTTTCATGAAACTATTTTTCCTTGCAAAGAAACTAAAGTCACAAACATACATGCTCCACTAAATCCTACCGATCTGTGCTATCCTCAAAACCATGTCATCTCCATTCCAACTAATATTTTCCAAGAATGAGAAAATCAATCTGTACATCCTCCTAATCTTACACAAGACACAGAACAAATCTACACCAATGACCACCCTAAAATTGATCGACCTAGACAAAAATCAAACCAATGCATGCCTGACAGCAACCAAATCATACCCCACTTGCCTAAAAGGTCTACCAGTATTCGAAGAGCTCCACAACACATGCAGGGTTTTATATGTCAGTAGGCTACTTCACTTCCCCCATTGTAGGCATTGGACAAGAAATGAGGCTCTGTTTCCTCATGTAATCTGTAACCCCTCAACTCTTATGTGTCATATGACAAGTTATCCATACCTCATAGGGTTTTTGTCTCTTATATTACTACACAAAATGAACCTAGAACTTACCAAGAGGCTGTAAAATCCCCTAATGGTGTGAGGCTATGAAAAATGAGATTAAGGCTCTTGAGTTGAATGATACATAGGTTATACTTGATCTGCCACCTAACAAGAAGGCAATAAGGTGTAAATGAGTTTACAAATGAAGTTTAATGCTGATGGAAGTGTAGAAATATACAAAGCTAGGTTGATAGCAAAGGGATACACTCAGCAAGAAGGTTTGGATTATCATGAACCTTCTCACCAGTGGCAAAACTTGTTACCGTTCGAACCTTACTTGCTACTGCAGCCATAAAGGGTTGGTTTCTATACCAATTAGATATAAACAACGCTTTCTTGCATGGAGATTTTGATGAAAAAGTATTCATGGAGCTACCCCCAGGTTATGATAATGCAAGTGGTTCAAAGGTATGTAAACTTCACAAGAGCTTATATGGACTCAAACTGGTATTCAAAGTTGTCTAATTTCATTCTTCAGCATGGTTTTACTCAATCTAAAGCAGACTACAGTCTGTTTGTTAAGTCTACTCAAAACTCATTCATGGCTGTTTTAGTCTATGTTGATGATATAATTATGGCTGAAATTGTTTGGAAACTATCAACAATCTCATAGCAGCACTTGATGCACAGTTCAAAATTAAAGATTTGGGTAAGCTAAAGTACTTTCTAGATATTAAGGTGGCTAGATCGAAACAAGGGATACATATTTGCCAAAGAAAGTATGCCTTGAACATTCTTGCTGATTCAGGAACCATAAGGTCAACACCAGCCAAGGTACCACTTGATCAAAATATCAAACTATCCAAAGGGGAAGGAGAACTACTTGCTGATCCATCTATATATAGAAGTCTGATTGGATGTTTGCTATACTTGACCATAACCAGACCATATATATCCTACTCAATTCAGCTCTTAAGTCAATATATGGATCAACCAAGGATACCCCATCTCAATGCAGCACATAAAGTAATGAGGTACCTTAAGAGAGCTCCAAAATAGGGTTTATTCTACTAATCTACCTCTGAACTACAGCTAAAAGGATACTCAGATTCGGATTGGGGAAGCTGTCCAGACACTAGAAGGCCAGTAACAGGGTACTGTATGTTCATTGGCTCATCTCTAGTATCCTGGAAATCAAAGAAACAAAATGTAGTATCACGATCATCTCTGAAGCAGAGTATAGAACAATGGCGAGTGTTTGTTGTGAATTAACTTGGTTGAGAAACTTATTTAAAGATTCTCAAATTGAGCACGGTCAAGCAGCTAGCCTATAATGTGATAATAAATTAGCCATCTACATTGCCATAAATTCCATCTTTCATGAGAGAACTAAACATATAGAGATTGATTGTCATCTCGAATATAAGATACAAACTGGAAGCATTGTTACTGAATATGTGCATACTAGTTCTCAAGTTGCAGACATTCTGACTGAGGTTTTGAAATCTACAAGCTTTTACATTCACATGGCCTAGATGGGAGTAGCAGATATCTAATCTCTGTCTTGCGGGCGACTATTGAAAGGTGAAGCACAAGCTGAGGAATTAAAAATCATCTGGCATCTTACTCATCAACTCAAGCTTCATCAGCATACATTGCTGATTGTACAATAGAAGAACCTAAAAGATCAGTATGGTAAATATCGATTATTCAATAGAAGCAAGATTTACAACAATTATAGCTTTACTAAATTGACATATTTACATTAATAGGTTAACGCGCCTAAAGGAAGCAAAATATATTGTTACTAATTTCCATTGTTTAAAAATGGGTGATCAGTTATCGACGCTTTTTCCAATATGTAAAAGCCCGATCTTATGCTAATACAATTAAGGAAAAAACCATATGTACAGAAAAATACCTTACAGATTTTTTCCAGATGTTGGGTTGGCAGCATTTGAATGAATATTTTTTGTGTTTTTTGCCAGGAGCAAAGGAAAAATCGTCGTATATCTTTAAAAAATGTGTGAAGGAAAATATGTACACCTAGTATTGTCCTATAATTAAAATCAGTGCATCAATCGAGGTTATCAGAATTTGGTAATATTGCATCTTTTAATTTTAAACCATATATTTTTAAGTTTCACAAACATTGGTCAAAATAAAGGGTATATACCTAAAGTATCCTTTGACAAAATCTTCTTTGGGGCTAGGCCCAGACCCAAACTGATAATAAGATCCAACCTTCTAAGAGCACGGTTGATCAACCAGTTTCTTAGTGTCCATTTTGGCCCAGTTTACTCAGTAGAGCTCTCAGGAGCTAAATCTAACATGGCAGATTCAATTGGCTCTTTAACCAAGTTTATACATTTGATCAAATTCTCAAAACCTTGGAACACAAATTCCACGAAGAAGACGTAATTTTTTAATTTTTTTTTTTAAAATATGCATCATTTTAACCGCTAAAATTTTTAGTCAAGAAGGTTAGGCATGGTACTAAAACTTGTAAGTGTATGTTAAAAATTTTAAACATTAAATAGTTATACTAATTAATCCAGCCACTGAATTGCTATTTTATTAAATATGTCAAAATCGAATCCCATGAGATAATGTTTTGCATGTGATCAAGAGTAAAACAACCTCATACCGACAAGCACAAAGAAGTTAGTACGCAAATTGTGTCCCCTTTTTTTCCTTTTTTTATTTAAAAAAATAAATTGAAGTGATAGATGCTATTATGAGTTCTATAAAAACTATCCGTAACTATTCTTAGAAAAGATATTTGTCCAAGTCATTTCGTTTCGTTTCATTTCATTTCATTTCATTTTTTCACATGAATCTTGATGTCGAGATTTTCCTTATAATCAGGTCTTACATAATTAAAGTTTTTCATCATTTAAAGTCACCTTGAAAGCAATAAAGTTTATGACAAGTTTGATCTATTGTTCCCTCTATTCACAACTACTAGATGTGATGGTTTAAATTGCTAAGGGGTTTTGGATAAGAGTAATCCTATCTATTTAGATTAGTAATATTTATATATCAATTAAGTAATATTAAGGTATTGAACTTATTAAATGTAGAAATATAAATCTTATTTAAGATGTCTGATCACTTAATTGATGGTTAAATTGTTGATGACCAATGACCGTCAACAATCTAAATAAATAGCATTCCTCTCTTGATTGAAGCTCAAAAAACTAAAATCTATTTTTTAATTATTAACCTCCAAATTAATCTCTATATCTATTTAACGATATTAATTAATTATTTTATGTTTATTCAGTATGAAATTTATCACTAACACAAATTACTTTTACAAACAATTATGATAATAAGCCCTTGTTTGAACCCCATTATCTTAAAATTTATTTTTTTCAAACTCATTTTCAATCACACTTTCTCATAATAAACTATTTTACACGTAAATCTAATTATTTTTCCTCTTTTTTAACCATACATTTCTCAAAAATTCATTGTTACAAAATACATTATCAATAAAAAATGGGCTCAAACGCATGCTAAATGTATGTAAGTTTTATTTTCTTAAATAGTAAAATTCGAGTAATTCAACGAGATCATCTATGGTAATTGATAGAAATGATTTGTTACCATCATAGGCCGATAATGAACCAATATTTTGTGTTCGATAATGTTCCAACATTGGCAGTCGACACAACTTCACGTGATCCTCGGACGCACACCTACATCGGACAATTATTAATTAATTCTTTTGATACTCTTTTTAACTTTTTTCATGTTAGGCTCATTGGATTTTGGGTTGTACGCTCCTTGTTCTTGGATTGATATTTACATTTTTGTTTGATTTGAATAAAAATTAAATTTTTAGTAAATTTTAATAAAAGTTGAAAAAAATTGTGAACTCCATCAAATATGTGGTTGAAGAAAAGTTCGAGAGAAAAAAGTGGTTTTTTTAAGAAATTGAGACCAAACTTGTTTTGAAGGCCAAGTTAAAAGGAGTTTTTGAGATCCAAAAATTATTTTTAGATTCGTTTAACAATTTAATGAAGCTAGAAGAACTTTAATAAAAAGTTGGTTTATTATGGCTTCCTCTAAAAATACTTTTGCAATAGAAAGTGCTTTTAAAAATTAGTCGTTAAATAAAAATTAAAGTAATTTTTCCAAAAGCTCTTCTACATGAAGTAAAAGCCGTATCAAATGAGTTGTTTTCTCCTTTTAAACCAATTATAGTACCAAGTTCTACCCTCGCCAGTTTTGTCTGTTTTAACTTTTAATCTGCGTGGAAATGAATACAACATAAAGTAGAAACAAAGGCAAGATTCGCATAGTACATTGATATCATCAAAACTTGCACCTCTTTGAAAGAAACAAATACAAATTTTGATTGTGTCTAACAAAGTTAAAGAAGTATATATACTTGCCTTTCGTACCCTGGCCAAGTTTAGATGCATGAAGATGTGGTCACGTCGTATGAAAATTAAGAAGGTAGGTTGGCATGCATGTAGAATTGTACTAGATGGATAACAATGCCGGGCATTTCAAGTGAGTTGTTGGTGATATTTATGATATCTTGACATATTCGTGGGACCATTACTTTTATTATATCGACAAGTAATATCATTAAATTGAATAACAATGAAATTGAATAATGCTATCTAGTATCTGTGGTGTAATATGATTAGTTTAGATGATATTATGTGATAAAATCAATTATATGAAAAATTGTGTGGCTCATTTAATTGTACTTCTTAATGTACGTCACTTAGTGTCACCTATATTGATGTTGTTACATTGGTGATATTAAATAGTATTACTTATGAAATTTTGAAAACCGTTGAGGCATGTTTTGAAAGCGATTATAAATTGTAGTTAATAGTATAAAAGAAAACTTTAAATGCATTCTTATTTAGGGCTTATTTAATACAATTTTTATGGGAAAATAAAATTGTGAAAATTGATTGTTTTGAAAAATGTATAGTTAAAAGTAGGAAAAAAATATAGCTCCACGTGTAAAATTATTTTATTGAGAGAACATAGAATTAAAAATGAATTTGTAAAACAATAAACTTTAAAGAATTGAATTAGCCCCTTTTTTGTTTCCATTAAAATTGTAATTCATTTTTTTTATTTATCTTCTTATCAACCACACATTTTCCAATTAAATAATATTATATGTAAATTCAAAATCTTTAATTTTAATCACATAGTCCCCAAAAAATTATTATTCCAAAATACATTTTTCTTGAATTCTCATTATAACGTGCCAAACAAGTGCTTAATATTGTCTTTATCTAATAATTAATTGTCTAATATGAGGTCTTAGTAGTGTCTTTATCTAATATTGTCTCATTATAACGTGCCAAACAAGTGCCGAGCTCGTGGCTCGTCAAGGACGATCCAACTTTGGGCGAGCTCGGCTCGTGCCCGAGCTCGGCTCGGCTCGTTTTTGATGATTTTTTTTTATAACACTATAAATCTACTCATGTCTCATTAAAGTCTAAATCGAAAATATATAACATTGTCTAAACATTTTTTAAACTTACATTTTTCAAAATATATTTTTTTAAAATAGTAATAAAAAA
>CAIGRP010115484.1:0-17077 GCA_903798385.1 Fraxinus cuspidata | reverse complement strand
TGACCAAAATTACTGCCCTGACGACCACAAATGCCCTAATCAGGTTAGTTACTCTTTGCTATTGGGATAAATCGGAGGGAACTCGTTCACAAAAAAATCTCAATGCATTTACACAATTAACTAGCAAATTACTTCTGAAAAAGGGTCTTAATTTATTTATTTATTTTTTTTTTCAGGTTTCAGGTGTGAAGATTAGTGATATAACGTATCAAGACATACACGGGAGTTCGTCAACAGAAATTGCAATGAAATTTGATTGTAGTAAACAATATCCATGCAATGATATCACATTGGAAGACGTTAACCTGACTTACAACAATGAACCGGCTCAGTCATCATGCATTAACGCTGATGGGAAGTCTTCTGGCTTGGTTCAACCAAATAGCTGCTTGTATAATTAGAAAATTACTTAAAAGGACTCGTACTTCATTAGAAATATAAATTATATATGTAAAACATAGACTACCAAACTAAGAATGAGTGATGCTTTTTTCACATAAACTATGTAGGATCTAAAGTTTTCATATTAGTAAAAGTGAAGAACTAAATCTCATGCTTGTTGTTACTTGATATCCAATTACTCTATAAATAATAATTACTACAAGTAAATTTGCTTTTAACGACAATAATTTTCAAGGACAAGATTTCAGTATAATTAGCAACTGTCTAGTAATGACAACCTAATTAACTAATGTCGTTTTGACTTGCAAGCTCTTAATAAAATAAGAATCAACATTGATGTAATAAGCTCAAGGAAGAACATGTCTACGTCAACATTTCTTAATTTTTATAATTTGATAAAAAAAAAAAAAGATGATAGAACCTGTAATGAAATTTTGGGAGGTATAAAATAGTTTTTTTTTTTTGTTACTTAAAAATGTACCTTTCAAAACTTCATCTATTCAAATTGTGACGGATGATACATACCATAAAACCATGAAGTAAAATTATGACGATAATTATCCAATATTTGAGGGCTCATTCCTTGTTTCAGGCACTGTTTTCTTTTTTCAACAGCAATGCATGTGATTATTTTGACCTCTATACTAATTACATGGCCTAAAATTTCTTGGAATCACACTTAAGAATTATGGTCAAAGTGGACAAATGATAGCTTATCAGTATGTATTTGTCTTTTAGACTTTTGCGCACAGTAAAATAAGAATTAGAGTGGTCATGTGCGTTTTTGCGGCTGGAGTCTGGACTGTATTCTTCTGCCTATGTTACGGTTAATTCAGTTAGCGAATTAAGCATAATTTTCATCCACTTCCAAAAATCCATTGAACTTTTACACAAATTTTGAGAAATGCACTTGAGATTCATAGCTTTTAGCTTAATGGATTAAACAGGGTCAACCAGGGCTATTTTTAGGCATTGAAATGACAGATTTTGATTGACAATTTTTTTTAAAATTTTTCAAGTGTCAAAGAAATTTGAATCTTGCTATAAGTACAGAAAAATTATAAAGAATTGGTACTGGAATTTGAAATGGAGGGAATATATTCAAAATGGGAAGAGAGAAAACAACACACCGACTGACATGATGCTACCATTCAAATTCCTGTTAAAAATCTGTGAGTTATTCCCCGTACTTGCAGCATTTTTCACGAAATTTTGTCATTATAAGATTCTATCATTGATCATGTTCATTTAGTACATCTGTTAGCTTAGGTCATCTCACAAGGTCATCTCACATATTAGGTATATTTGGTATGGTAGATCCATTATTCAAATAACTAGAATTCTGATTACTATTAAAATGAAATTTGAATCTTGCTATAAGTACAGAAAAAATTATACAGAATTGGTACACGAATTTGAAACGGAGGGAATATATTCAAAATGGGAAGAGAGAAAACAACACACCATGGACATGATGCTACCATTCAAATTCCTGTTAAAAATCCGTGAGTTATTCCTTGTACTTGCAGCATTTTTCACGAAATTTTGTCAGTATAAGATTCTATCATTGATCATGTTCATTTAGCACATATGTTAGCTTAACAGCTTAGGTCATCTCACATATTAGGTATATTTGGTAAGGTGGATCCATTATTCAAATAACTAGAATTCTCTTAACTATTAAAAAAAGGCTTTCTAGTTCACTCAGAAAAAAAACATGTTCTGTAAATGTTATTAAGAATTTATTGATTGACAATGAACAACTGCATTAATAATTTCTTTTATGAAAACTGGATTGCACTATAAAGAGATTATCGGCACCTGCCAACTATCCCCTACTTTGAGAAACAATCGTTCAAATACAAGTCAAATAGACTAATAAAGCTAAAATTACAATTCCTTGTCATATAGTAGTAAAGGCACCAAGTTACTAAATTTTTTTGTGCTTTTGGTGGTTTGCCATTCACACAGAGTGAACTCACTAAGCTCCATTTTAATAGTAAATTGTACTTTCCACCATTGCTCAAATGTCCGGCCTCCGTGAAACTCAATTAAATGAAATACTAAAGAACTCGAATCTCCCTATATTCTTCTATTTAATATCAATTTAAGACTTTGACAACACGTATTCGGACTTGAGAATCAATGTTCTTAATCTATTCAATAATCACTATTGAATAGAATTTAATATATCCTCACATATGACCCTACTATATCTGGTTTAATGATGCATATATATTACACTTAGATGACAAATATACTTGTTTATGTTGGGGACTGGACACCAATTGATACTACTAACATAAAACGATTAAAGACAGGGCAAGATCTAACACCCGATAAACTGACGCGACTGCCATTATTGGATCCGTTAGGAAAAAAGAGTTATAAAGCTTTGGTAATTCACTTTAAATATTTATAAACGTATCATTTTTAAACATAAGATTGTGTAGCTCATATGGTAGAGCACCGGTTTTCTATGTGATAGTATAGGCTTTGGTTCCAGGAACCTCCTCTCCTTGTTTTAATTTTTTTTAGCTATCAAATTCGCTGAAAGAAAAGTTTTATAATACATTTGCAATAGATTAGATTTGAACTCTGTACTTAATATGTGATGATTGAAAGCTTGACCACTATGACAATTGTAGATTAATTAACTAAACAAGAAATGTTGGTATATCAAACTAATAGTCTTTGTTTTAAAAATTATTTTTTAAACTAAAATTTGATGACCCAGCTGTTTAACCACTTATCCGGTGATTTTTTCAATTAACGACCAGATTAGGTATGATAACTATGCATAATATATACTTTTATTGTTAGGTTTTATTAATTTATTTTGTAAAATTTAAATTTAGANCTTTGTTTTAAAAATTATTTTTTAAACTAAAATTTGATGACCCAGCTGTTTAACCACTTATCCGGTGATTTTTTCAATTAACGACCAGATTAGGTATGATAACTATGCATAATATATACTTTTATTGTTAGGTTTTATTAATTTATTTTGTAAAATTTAAATTTAGACAATATAAGTAATGTTCTTTATTCTTGTAGGAGTTTGAAAATTACCTTTTTTTTGGTTAAAAATAGTTCTAAAAGTCATTGTTTTATGAACTTTGCATAAGCTTCACCTAAGTTTGGAACTTGTATTTACCATTTAATCATATTTTACGTATAAATTTCATTTTAATTCGTTTCAACCCTTAAATGAGGGAGTCTAATTAGTAATTATTATATATTCATATGTATTTTTTTAATATTAGTTAATTAAATATTAATAAATAATTTTGTTATTGCAACCATAAACGGTCAACAACCACTCTAACTCACTCGACATTCTGGGTCCGTCACTAATTAAAGTCCGAATCAACGTTAGAGATGTTTGTATCTTATCCTTATAGTTGGAAATTTGCACTTAGAGGTGGAGGGAGAGGGAAGCAAGGAATGACAACAGGCCCACGACATTGGTCCTCCCAAAAAAATAAAAAAAATAAAATTCTTGTATGCCGTTAAAAATCCAGCTTCTTTATTATACATTGTTATGGTGTGCAACACGTATGCCATAAATATTTTTTATGACATATACCTATGCACGTCGTGAATAAATTTTATTTTTTTGAAGCCTCAAAAATTTTTCTATCAATCTATACAGCATGGCATGATGGAGAACTACACTATAATTATTAAACTTTTACGACGTGTCCAAAATATGTGACATAAAAATAATTGATTATTAACGCATGCCATAAATAATCTATTTTTAGGGCGTGAATTATATGCATGTCGTAGGAGAATGTCGTAAAAAAACTAATTTTGTTGTAGTGAGGGTATATCTCCATTCCTTTTCAAACATGATTATTACTGCGTACTATAATTAATATTTCTATTAATAGAAATCACAAATCTAATCAATTAATGGTCCGGTAATTGAAAATTATTAAACTCCAAACAATCACTCAAACCAAATAAATATTAATATCAAAATCTGAAAATTAATATGAAAATATCTAACATAGAGCTCATCATTATACTAGCTCCTTTACAATTAACCGAGTATCATATAATTACAAACACAAGAATTAGATTGTTACAACATCACTTGGACTTAAAGTGTGGAAAGAACACAGAAAACACTACTGAATATTTTCAATAATTCTTGATCAATCTTCTTTAAATCTCCTTCTTCAAACTCGTAGCAAAGATGTATGAAATTTATGTAAGAATATATGTTCAATAACATAAGCTTTTCTAAGCCTATAATGAATATGTCATTGTTTATTAAAGGCTTCTCCTAGGGTTTCCCCCTTTAATGATAGATCAATATATCTATAGCCACAAGAATTAGTTCAAAATTCGTGCCCTAATAACTTATCAAGTAGACATTGAATCAAAATACAAAACAAAATCTTTCATGTCAGATACATGCATGTGATCGCATGTGGTGATTAATTGTGATTGCTTCTTTTTAACTTTGGACTCACTGGTGCAAATTTCTCGCTCCATGTGATCACAATTACAAGGTACAATAGAATTTCCTCATCTATAACTTGGTACATAGCTTTCTTCTTTGGTTCAACTTAATTCCCTTTTTATTTGCATCATGTGTCCTTCATCTTTTTCAATTTGGTTTTTGCTCACAAACTTGTGATTTTCTTACGTTTTACTAGATTTATGCTTTTTATTGATCATGTGCAATGAGTTGATCTTTAATCACTCTGAATCAACTCTAATTTGACTTGAAATCATCTCTTTTCATGCCAATTGCATCGGAGTCGGGTTCTCTCTTACAATTAACATAATTACACTAAAATAGGTACAATGTACACATCCGCTCGATTATAAATAACTAGTCAAGTATAAAGCATGGATAAGCATGTGTATCAGCAGGCTTCTGAAGCATGTACAAATGTTGCAGTGCAAAATAATCTGGACTGCATTGGTGTGGGTGCAGTGTTAACATATTAATTTGGGTTTTTTTTTTTGTTGGCAACATTTGCGAGAAGATTAGCAGTATGCTTTTCACCACAAGATGCTCAAGCGTTGGCGCTACGTGAAGGCCTCCACTTTGCTGTAGATGTCGGACTTCGTATAGATATTGAGTGATGGTATTCATGTGGTAAATGGTGCAAAAAATGTGTCGACCCTATTCCCAAATGGTCATGTCTTATTGGATATTGTCGCTAACTTATCTCAGGTCAGTGGTAAGTCTTACTTCTTTACATCCCGTGAGGGGAATGAAGTAGCTCATAAACTAGCTTTATTGACTATTATTTAGTGTGCCGATATGCACTGCTAGTTATATTGTGTACCTATTTATATTTCTCTTGCAATTGATGGGAACTTCATCTAAGAGAATTTCCTTTAAAAACAAAAACGAGTTAAATATTTGTATCCACATTTCATGCTTGCAGTTAAAAACCTTTAAACTACAAGTATATTTGCTATTGGACCTATACCAATATTGAAACTACTCATTTTTTACTTTTTATATTCGTTACCATTTCAAAAAAAAAAAAAATTTAACCATACTTTTTTTTTTTTTTTTTGTGAATAGAAAAAGTGCAATAGGCAAATGAGCCTACGGATGATGGATCCAGGAATCCAGGTGAGCATGGATGGCCACTCAATATAAGAAAAAATAAAATTTTTCTGCAGAGCCAACACGGGCAGCCACAGGGCTTGTCAGGTGCTTGCTCAGCCTCTAAGTCTACCTACCACCTCTTTCCTTCACCCTTATTTGTACATTACTTTTTTGCAAGTGATATCTATGAATAATTTTAGCATCCTAGATGAGCATTGAATTTCCATTTTCCTTATGAAGTCATAAATTCAAATATGTTATAACTATAGTTGTCATTAACTGAAAAAATCCATCGATGGTTAAATTATAAAATAAACATATCCCCTAATTGGATATTGATTTAGCAATATAGTATCATGTGATAATTAGATATCAGATTACACCAAGTACCAAGCTTTTGCTTTTAACTATCATTCATATGAAAACTTTGATTTCTTGTATTAAATTCCAAATTTCTATACTCATTATATTCTTTATTCCATAGCTCGATTTATGTAAATGGCCTATATTCTTGTATAAGTATAAATACTATAAAAAATTTTCTAATTATGCAAACAGCTATTAGGCTCAACTAAGCCGGAAGACTTCCCAATGGCATTAATGCATAAGGAATGAGCCGGTTCATTTTTGTAGGTCAGCTTAACATCTTCCAAGGTAATATCACTGCATGGATTTCCTTTACTGCAGTCAAATTTCATTGCAATTTATGTTGCTGAATTCCCATGTATGTCTTCATATGTTACATCACTAATCTTCATGCCTGAAACCTGAAAAAAATTAAGAACGCTTTGCAGAATTAGTTTACAACTGAATGGTGTAAAAGTGGGTCGCCCGCGTATAGCTAGGTCACCACATGTCAGTGTATGAGGTGTGGACCCTTCAAGCCGTTCGCCATGTAAGTTTATTGAGACCATGTCTGGATCCTAGTTTTGGAAGGCGTAACAATAGTCCCTGAAGTCTAGGTATGATTAATCGAATAATGCATGGGCTTTCGAGTTTGAAGAAAAAGACGTGATATAACAACAGTCCCTGAAGTCCAGGTATGATTATTCATACAATGCGTGGACTTTCGAGTTTGAAGAAAAACTTGGAGCAGATGTCGAGCCTCATTGTTGATTGAAGCTTGTGATAAGGCTGAATGATACGAGACGAGGCTCTTGGAGCAGATATTGAGCCTCTTTGATAATTGAATCATGTGATAAGGCTAAATGATACAAGGCGAGGCCATTGGAGCAGATGTAGAGCCTCTTTCATAGATGAAGCCTTTGATTAGGCTGAATGATAAACGGTAAGGCCCTTGGAGCAAATGTCGAGCCTCATTGTTGATTGAAGTCTGTGATAAAGCTGAATGATACGAGGTGAGGCCCTTATAGTAGATGTTGAGCCCCTTTGATAATTGAAGCTTGTGATAAGGTTGAATGATACATGATAATTCCCTAGGAGCAAATGTCGAGCCTCATTGTTGATGTCGAAGTACGTTGGGTTGCGTGCTTTGATGATTTGATAGAAAATTTGGCTCCTAAGGACAAACATCAAGGTGATGGCAGTTTTCAAGGTTCATATTACGTGTGCATTTAATGCGAAATGACGATGATGTTTTACAGTTGACGAGGTTTATATCAATCTAAAGCACGTATAATTCACGATTTTATCTAAGTCCTTGATTTAAATTTTGGATAAGTGCCTTTTGGTTTCAATGTAGTAGATGAGATTACAGATGTACGACTTATATTAAAGTGGGAGAAGATCCAACGTTGGGGGTTCTTTCATCCTACATATATAAAAGGCCTGAAACCTACTTTTCTCATTTTTTTTTTCACTCAGTGAAAATTAAAAACCCTAAGTCTTGAAAGTCCTTGATCTTTTTTCAGTACCACCGTTGTCTTTTTTCTGGCAAACAAAACTGTTTTCACTTTCTCCAAGCGTCTTAAACTTGCGTAAGTGCGCAACTTTTTTTGAATTTTTCATCTTATTTGCGTTAAATGGCTTTCTCTTCGAAAAAGAAAGCGTCTGGGGGTCTTCCGAAGTAAATATGGCACTAATTTTTGCTGAGGGGGTATACCTCCCCTTATTCCCATTGAGAAAATCATGGAGGTCATGGGGGGCCCTCACAGTGCATGGATGATGTCGGAGGGCCCCATAGACCGTAGTATTAGATGGGGGCCTCTCTGTGGGAGGCAAACATAAACAAGAGTGAGTTGGAGACCTTGAGGGAGATGTATAGAATCCCTGATAATATCAAGATGTTTTTGCCGACCCCTGAGGAAAGAGCTTGTTTCCCTAGGGAGGGGTGTGTAGCAGTAAGCGAGGCCATTCTAAGTGGGGGATGAAGCTCCTATTACACCTTTTCTTTAATATATCCTTAGGCACTATAACGTGCCCCCACCCAACTAATGTCAAACGCATAGAGCCAATTAGCAGAGGCCTTTCTTCTTTAGAAGGAGGTCACTCTTGGCGATGATATGCCCATACACATTTTCTAAACCCTATTCCAACCCCAAGTCTCTAGTGGGGGGAGTGATTGTAAGGGATGGTATTGTATGAATCCCTGGGGATCACACTCTCCCTTCATTTGGGTCACTCCAACCTCTATCAAGAACTAGAAGTCGTATTAGTTCTAGGTTAGGGGTCACAGCAGACAATGGAGGGAGATGCGGTCTCAAAGATAACTGTATCGACCCAGTATCATGAGTATAGTGGGTGTAGCCTTAGCTGATGTGATTTTTGTTTTCTTCCAATTTTACCCCTTATTTCTGGTTTCTGATGTGTGTTTTATTCAGCTACAGTCAATTGGTTTGAGCTCAAGCCATCAGAGAAGACTATAATCAAGGCCAACTACAAACTACCCTCAGAGAAGAGGTATTTTAAGAACATACTTGGAAACCAAACATCTTCGTAACTCACCGAATGATGGCTACTAAAGGTAAGCCAATGTATAACAATAACTGTCCACTTTTTCTCTCTATTAGGTTGACACTCTTTTGCCTAACTAATAGTAGTTCATCTCTATGCTTGCAGGTCAGCACGATAAGAAAGAATAAGTCAAGCCAGAACTAGTGTGATGAGCTGGCCTACCTCTTGAAGGTGAACCTATCACCTTTTCTAGAGAAGAAATGAGAAAAAGGAAAGAAGTAAAAACTTCCATGGAGAGGCCCTCAAAGAGGAAATTGGTTCTGTCAAATAATATTGGGCCTGATCCTCCCACAAAGAGCCAGACAACCCTTTGGGAGTCACTTCGATGACCTATCCAAGTTGAGCCCATTTTTTCTGTGATAATAGTAGATGTAGAGGAGGTGGCTAATGAGTGGGAAAGCATGGTGAGAAAGAAGAGGGGCAAGGAGACGAGGAGTGCTCCTTCCGAGTGAAAGGCTTAAAACTTCTGGGTGTGAAGTGTGATGAGGTAGGCTCCACAATAATGGAGATGCTTTCTACGGAGGTCAAAGCGGCTGCGAGGATTAAACAGAAGTACTGGATGGACAAGTGTTCTTCATACGCCAAAACCTGTGATGCGATCGAGATGGTGGTAGCTGGGCTAGCCCTGTAGGTTCGCTCTCAGGGCTTCTTTTAAAATGGCCAAATGGAGATAAGACGACTGTAGGACCTCAACAAAGAGCAACTTCAAAGGGCCAATAATACAGAAGAGGCCTTAAAGAAAGCAAAGGCTAAGACATCTTCTACTAATGAAGCCATTGAAGCCTCCAAGTTAAAGTAAGTTGAGGCGAAGTCGAAGATAGAAGCACTTTCCAAAGAAAATGATGAATTAAAAAAGGAAGTTCATCTCTGCAAAGCTAAAGTGAATGCTCTGATTGGATGTGAGTGAACAACGTATGGGCTCACCATAGTTGACCTGGACATTAATAAAACATATGAGCTCGTCATTAATTAAACTAAATTGACATATGAGTTTGTTATAGTTGATTTTGAACAAAATAATATGAGGTCGTCATAATTATTTTAACTGGATTAACATGTGGACTCGCTACATTTCAAATTGAACAATATATGAGCTTGTCATAATTAATTAAATTGAATTAACAACATATGAGCTCATCATAGTTGATTTTGAACAGAGCTCATCATAATTATTTTAATTGAATTAACATGTGGGCTCGCCACATTTCAACTTGAACAATATATGTGCATGTCATAATTAATTAAATTGAATTAACAACATATGAGCTCGTCATAATTATTTTAACTGGATTAACATATAGGCTCGTCACATTTCAACTTGAATGATATATGAGCTTGTCATAATTAATTAAATTGAATTAATAACATATGAGCTCGTCATAGTTGATTTTGAACAAAATAATATTAGCTCATCATAATTACTTTAACTGGATTAACATGTGGGCTCACGACATTTCAACTACGGCGGAGTGTATGTGCTCGTCATATTTAACATATGAGCTTGTCATAGTTAAAAAGAGTTGTTGAAATGGCATTTGCATGTACATAAGCAATGATCATGGCCTTAGATTCTCAAATGTTCCACATTTCAGGGGTAGGGTTGTACCTTTCCATCAAAACTTTCAATTAGGAAGGTCCCTAGCCTGAAGTCGCCTCATATACGGTAAGGGCCCTCCTAGTTCGGACCTAACATGCCAACACCAGGCTCTTTTAGAAGAAATAAAAACCCTTCTGAGCACAAGATCATCCCTTCTAAATGATTTCTTCTTGACTTTGGCGTTGTAGTATCTCACCATTTTTCTTTGATAGGAGGCCAGTTTTATTTGCGAATCATCTCTCCCTTCTTCAAGGAAATCAAGCTCGTACCGCCTTATCTGATGCATTAAGTTTTTTTTTCGAGAGGTGCTTGATGGTTTTGTTAACTGCCTCAACCTAACCATTTGCCCGAGGATGATGAGAGGAGGAGAAATGCTTCTTGATACCAAATTTGTAGCATAAGTCTTTGAGCCTCTTGTTGTCAAACTATTGCCTATTGTCCGTTATGAGTGAGTAGAGAATCCCGAACTGACATATGATGTTCTTCTATATGAATTTAGAAGTATTTACCTCGATTATTTTTGCCAATGGTTCTGCCTCGACCCACTTAGTAAAGTAATCAATGGCGATAATTGCATAGCTGTCACTTCCTTTCCCTTTTAGCATGGGGCTTATCAGAATGACCCTCCATTTGGTGAATGGCTGGGGCTGGATACTACTGTAAATTCTTGATATGCATGTCTTTGAATGGAGGAGAAACGCTGACATTTGTCGCATCTTTTCACGAATTGCATCGCATCCTTTTTCAAAGTTAGCAGTAGTACCCTTATCTTAGCACTTTCAGAGCCAGTTCTGGGCCTCCTATGTGGCTACCATAAATTTCTTCATGGATCTACTGTAGGACATAATTGGCTTATTCCCTTCTAGTGCATCATAAGAATGGGGGATGAGAAGCCTCTTTTGTAATGTATTTCATCTTGGAGCATATAGTGGGCAACTCCACATCTATTATAGGTTACATCCATTGTGGGGTTTCCTAAATCCACATTACCTCATCCACCTTGGTTGTAAAGGGCTTAGGGAGGTATTCAACTCGTACAATCTTAAGCAGCTCTGAATCTTTACTGCTGGCCAATTTTGATAGGGCATCCGCATATAGGTTCTCCATTCTTCGTATATAGGTTAGCTCAAATTTTTTCAAATAGGTCCATAACCTTCTTCAGTTATGTTGCCATGCCTTTATCCTTGGCTGTAAAGCTATCGTTGACCTGGCTTACAACTAGCTGTGAGTCGCTATAAACTGAGAGGGTTCTTGTACTGCATTTCTTTTGCCAGTCTGAGATCTGCTAGAAGCGTTCCATACTTAGCTGCGTTGTTGGAGGTCTTGAAACCAAACTTCACTGCACAATTAAGCTTGTGGCCTTTTGGGCTCTCCAACAATACACCAGCCCCAGAGCCTGTTCTCCAAAAGACCTATCAACAAACAGTTTCTAGGCTAGGAGGTCTGTCGATTCCTTGCCACATTGATGTCGTTGACTCAGTAAATTGTGCTATGAAGTCTGCTACTGCCTGCATCTTCATTGAGGTTCTAAGTTGATACAAGATGTCGAATTTACTTAACTCTATGGCCCATTTCATTAGCCTTCCAAAAGTGTTCAATTTTTAGAGCACCTGCTTGAGGGAAGGCTCGTCAATACATTTATACTGTGGGCTTGAAAGTAGAGCCTCAACTTCCTAAAGACTATCGTTAGGGATAAAAAAAGTTTCTCCATTTCCATATAACGTGATTAACCTGGTAGTATGGCCTTGCTCACGTAGTAAATGGGTAATTACATGCTGCTTTCTTCCCTTACCAGTACTGAACTTACAGCTTCCGTACTTATGGTCAAATATAAGAGCAGGGTTTCTCCCTCTTTGGGCTTTGAGAGGTGGAGGGCTTGCCCTAAAGTGCTTCTTCATCTCTTGGAAAGTTCCACCGGAACTTATTTCTTCTATTTAGAACTTTAAAGAACGGAAGGCACCTATCTGTTGCTTTGGAGATGAAGCGGTTCAATGCTAATAGACGACCTGTCAAACATTGTACTTTCTTGGGCTTGCTAGGGGATTTCATATCCAGTAGGACCTTAATATTTTTAGGGTTTGCCTCAATGTCACACTAGTTAACCATGTAACCCAAGAATTTCCCTGAAGTGACATCAAAAACACATTTCAAAGAGTTCAGCTTCATTTAGTACTTCCTCAAGATTTTGAAGGTAGCTTCCAGGTGTTCGATGTGGTTCTCAGTATTGAGGCTTTTCATCAACATTTCATTAACGTACACTTCCATCGTTTTGCCTATAAGGTCGGCAAACATCCTGTTAACTAGACGCTGATAAGTAGCCCCAACATTTTCCATACTAAAAGGCATCACTTTGTAGCAATAAAAACCTCTACAAGTGATGAATGTGGTGTTCTCCTCATCAATTGGATATATGGGGATTTGATTATACCCTGAGTATATATCCATGAAATTCAAGAGCTAATGGCCAGCAATGGAGTCGAATACTTGTTCGATCCTTCAGAGTGAAAAACTGTCCTTTGGGCATGCTTGGTTGATGTTGGAAAAGTCTCTATGCAAACTCTCCAATTGCCGTTAGGCTTCTTTACTAAGATTGGGTTGGAGATCCACTTTAGGTATATTGCCTTCCTGATGAACCAGTTGGATATGAGCCTTTGTACCTCTTCTTTTAGGACTCCGTACATCTACAAGTTCAAGGCTTTTCTTTTTTGCCTATGAGGGGTGAACTTGAGATCGACGGCAAGACAGAGGCAGCATCGATCAGGACAATGTTTATACTGTGGGGCTCAAAATTTCACAAGAAGCTAAGGTAGAATTCCCTCGAACCCATCTCGTCTCCTTACACTGTAACAACTCCTCTTTTAGTGGATAATTTCATACGCAGGTGGTGTATGGATGTAATGGTCCCAAGCTCTTTCAAAGCAGGTCACCCCAACACTTCGCGGTATGTGAATCACTAATCTACAATGATGAATTCCATGAAGTGATGAGCCATAAGTGGGGGTTCCTCCATTTCCACTGCTAGTGTGATCCTCTCCCTAGGAAAGGGGTAGTCATGGGGGTGAGTTCATGACTTACCATCATTTTGTTAAATATGATTCCAAATAGGATATTAACTGAACTTATATTGTCTACCAACATGCGCTTAAGCCCATTTCTGGCCACGACAGATCATACCCCCAAAGCATAGTAATGGGGGTAATGAACCCCCAATGGTATCTTTTTGTGAAAAGGTTATTGGTGAGATGCTTCCACCTCTACGAGCGGTACTATTGACTAAGTAACTCGTCATTATAGGATCATTTGCTTCCCTTGTGTAATTTTTTTGAGCATTTCTAGACTCTCCTTTTACATGTGGACCACCAATAATGGTGTCAATTTCCTGAATGGGGACATTATCTGTATTGATTGGGGGTTCTCTCCTGGGCCTTTGTTCACCCCTCACCCTATTTCTTTCCTTCTCGTGTTCCTGCCTAGATGATTTATTTATGTGATGTCACCTCGCCTCATCATGTCTAGACTCTTTCTCATGCCTAGGATGTGGCGCGTTCCTTTGTACCAGATGGGTATTTATTCTCTTTAACATGGGAGTCCATTGGCTCTTCATGATATGGCCTTAATGTGCAGTTCTTAGTACCGTGGCTGTTGGTTCGATGGTAGGTACAAAATTACCTATCTCTAAGCTCTCGTTCTCCTAGATTGATTCGACTGTCTTTGAGCCTCAGATCCGACCTCTTCATATGCCAAATATGGTACTGCATTTAGCATGGCAGTGGCTAACGCCTAAGATGGGGGGCGATTGTATGTCCCGCTTGGATCCATTGCTTGTCTACCAAGTGCGATATAGGACCTCACCGTTGTCCCTGAGACGGTGAGAGTCCCAGCGAAGTTTGATTGCTGTGATTAATCAACTCTTCATTGACAATCTCACTTCTCATCATTTCCATCAAGGAATTGTCTCTTTATCTGTAACCTGCTCGCAACATATTGTCTGTGAAGCCAGCCAAGTAGCTTTTCAAAGTTTTACCTGCTTGCTACCTCATATCCTGCAGCCTTTAGATGGGGGCTTCCCCTTGTTTGCTAGACAAGTACTGATTGAAAAAAGCCTTCTTGAGGTCGGCCAACTCCTAATGCTGTCGACTGGGATGCGGCTGTACCAAATTCCTACAGCCCCAGTTAATGTGAGAAGGAAAGCTTTGCACTTTAGCTCTAGCGAGACCCTTCGTAGAGATATGTGTGTCTTGTAGTTGTTGAGGTGCTTTGTCGGATCATCATTTCCTTTATATTTGGGTATCTTTGGTGGCACGAAGTGTTTAAAACTGGGATGCTTCTCAACTTTGGGGAGAAGAGCAGACTTTTGTCATCATCATCTAACTCAAAGGACCTTCATGGACCGTCAGAATCATCTTCCTCTGCTTGGTAACGAGGAGGTAGCGATGTTTCTGCTTTATTTCTCAAGTTCACTTCGTCTATTCTCTCTCGCCTGTTTCTAGGTGGAGGAAGGGAAACCTCCTGAGGTTCATATTCTTGATTTTGCTCTGGTTCTCTTTGAACGAGAAGTGGCTGGTGGGACCTATTTCTAGGCCTTAATGGTCCAATTCGATCGAACACACTAGTGGATCTTTGGGGTTCGCGTTCTCGAGCATATTCTGGGAAAAAGTTTCCCTTATATGGCATGTTACCACCTGGTCAACTAGTAGCATAATTGGTGGAAGTGTCCATCTATACTTTTCTTTCTAGTAGACTGATCTCACTTTTGTGAATTTGGGGGTAGCGCGTTGTCATTCTCTTCGCCTTCTTGGGGAAACACTCCTTGCTGAGGTATTTGGTATCCTGCCTGCTGGTGTATCTATATGAGTAGCTGATGCATGGTAGTATTTTGTTGGGCCATATTTCTCATATTTACAGCTATCTTCCCTACTTTCCTGGCCAAACGTGCTATGGTACTGCCTTGCCTATGTTGGTCATAGGGACAACTCATGTTCACATTTGTTCAGAGGACCTCTTCTTCAGAAGCCTCATGTTGTCTACTTTTACCTTGCGATCCGTAGCGGCTGGAATTGATAACGTGTATTTGGCTTTGAGCTAAAAGTAGACGTTTTAGGTGCTTTATCTTTGCGCCGTTCGTTCTTTACGGATCAAGCCTTTTTTCAAGGTTCTACTTTAGATGACTTTTACCACAAGGATGTTCATGGTTATAGTGTTGAGTTTTCCACAGACAGCGTCAATCTGTTGACTCCAAAAAACGTATCAATAATATGGCCAACAGATCTTAAGGCCTCTCACGTCCACGCAAGCTGGATTCCTGCACACTTAGACAAATCGTTAGTCACACGTGGCCTTCTCCTGAAGCGATGAAGTTGGCCGCACGCACTCCTATGATCAAGTCAGTTAGAGAAGTAATTATGAGTGTCAGAGATCTTTAAACGTGAGCCTCCAATGTAAAATGGGGGTCGACTTTGGGATGGAAGAGTAAAATGTGTATGAAGCAAGAATATATTTTTGAGAATCTAAACTTGCATTACCTTTGAGTGACACTGAGTGTGAGCTTTTATACTTGGGCAAAATAAATGGGGTCTGCTGAATGATCGTGCACGTTTTTGTTTGCATCATCATAACAATTGTAAAGTATGGTCACAAGTTTCAAGAAATTCTTATATTGGACTCCTTCCAACCTATTGAATATTCTACTTTTAATAGTCATCTTTTAATTGAGAAATTAAATTTAACAATAAATATATCATTGACGTTCTGTGTTATGTCCTTGAAATGTTACACAATTTCAAAATAGTCGTGATTCTTCATCTCTATCATGATGTAAATTCTAAGATAAGGAGTTCTTCTCGTAGTCCAAATTATCGCCTATAGACGAGGTAGGAGACCACATTAATTTTCAATTGAGGCGTGAAATTAAAAAGGTGGACCGATCTTTGGCGCTTTAACCAACACAAATTATTATTAGTCCTTAACAAACCCTTTTTAAATTACTTCAAAATTACCAAATTAATTAGATTTAAACATAGAGGGTACGATAAATATATAGGAAAGGATAGCCAACGAACTAATGATGAATAGAGACAAAATTAAGATGGTAATTAGTTACTTGATCCACAGGCCATTCTTTCTGTTCATAACACAAATTGAAGATTAATTTCCTGCGAGAATGTTCCCAAACTCACTTATTTCTCACTTAAGTTACAAATACTGTCTTCTATATTTTCAACTGATTTTATATCTGTTTCATCAATAGCTGAAATTTCACATTATTAGTTAAATACAATGAAACAATTTATTATTTATTCTTAAAAAAATCAGTGTGAAGTATGAACTTCTTCCGCTGCATCCATTCAAGACAGTTAGGACTTACGACCATGACACGTGTGTAGAACAAATGACTAAGTGAATTAAAAAAAAAGTTGGATCGAAGAGGGAAAAATAGTAAATTATAGATTTGACGTTCATGCTCCGATTTTGGTCAATAATACATTTTCGAAAAGAGAACGACGAGATGGACTCAACTCACTGCTTTGCTGATGTATGATGGATTTTATCCATCCAGGTTCGTTCAACCAAAAGTTTTATAC
>CAIGRP010115474.1:0-26853 GCA_903798385.1 Fraxinus cuspidata | reverse complement strand
CTGCACAGTCGTCAACCTTAGAAGTCGGATACTTGAGTTTCCAACCCCGAACTGCTGACTCTACTAGCACGCGGGCTGCATATGAACGCGTGGGAGAAGAACCCACAATGTCGACCACTTCTTTGTTTGATAGCACATCCCAAATCTGAAATTAAGATAAAATTACACCAAACCCCGAATAAATGTCAAGAAACTGAATAGTCCATCAATATAAACCTTGAGTTCCATACCCCATCTGTTGNTCTTTGTTTGATAGCACATCCCAAATCTGAAATTAAGATAAAATTACACCAAACCCCGAATAAATGTCAAGAAACTGAATAGTCCATCAATATAAACCTTGAGTTCCATACCCCATCTGTTGCCAATACTATAAACTCATCCTTATCAGTAATATGTTTATAGCAAATTTCAGGCACGGAGATAAGACCGAAATCCTTTAGACAGAAATCTCCAAATGCACGAGACATTGCAAGGCCAGGAGAGTCGATATTTGGCAGCCACACTCTTGCAACCTCAGGTTCATCCTGAAGGGCAAAAACTCGTCCTTTACATTTGTGAATCCTCTCTGCTTCCACTATAAGATCATTATGGATGGAGTTAAGAAAGAGATGATTCTTTCCCACATCAGAATTTCTTTACTCACATCATGTAAATTTAGTTGAGCAAAATGAATATTGGCAACAAATGCCGAATATCACTACTGGAGAGCTAGTTTTAAGTTATATATGATTACTGTTAATGCCTGGATATTTGTATTCGTATTCCAATAGCCACATTAACATGCAGAATATGAAGAGAGATAGAGAGAGAGATGGACAAAAGAACAGAAGTCGATCACTCAAAGTTTATGTGGGTCCAGAAACGGTATCTGCAGAAGTGCAAAATGTAAAAGATTTCCATATAACTACTTACAGCTGGCAAAAAACACAATAAAAGTGGATTTACTTCGAAGTTGGTCAAGTCTTCGTGCGCCAATGTCAAATATTTGCAAATACTTGATTGAGGTACTATTCCATAATAAATAAATTAGAGAAGACAGTAATTTATACTCAGAAAGCTAAAGATCCACCATAAAAAAAATAGTAACNGGGGGGGGGGGGGGGGGGGGGGGGGGGGGGGGGGGGGGTAAGAGAGAGTACTGACATGGAAGATTAGGTTTAAGATCCACAGTCAACTGGACTGCAGTAAGAAAATTATTTTGATCTCTTGTACCCAATACAGCTCTTGAGTCCCCAATATATCCAATCATGAGATCCTGACCCTGCAAAAGATAATCAAGACATTCTTAAGTACATAACAACTCTTACCACAATATCCCATCCGCATCAGTATTGCACTTATCGTATACCTGCTTCACCAGAGTCACTGCCGTAGTCCCACTGCAGAAGCAATCAATATTTGCATACATTCTCAATTCCGTGTCCATAACCTTATAAGCCTTTAGGAAAGATTCCTTCAATGTCTGAAAAATCTCAGGATGCTTTCCCATTTCTTCGCAATCTATAAAAGCTCTAGCTTCCTCGTTAGCAGAAAAGAAGGATGTATCTTCTGAGCACATACTACCCTTGGTATTCAAACTGATCCCTTGAAGAACCTCATCATTCTTTATATTAACTTCCCAATGTGCACTTAGCTTCAGAGGAAGAGAATCTCTAACCCGCTTGGCAACCATATGACCGTAAGGGCCGTGGCCATCAAAAACACCACAGAAGACTGTGTCCATTCTAGAACCAAAATTCTGGATATCCAATTTCACAAACTATCAGTAAACAAAAATCTCTCAAATTACAACTTGAGACAGAAAATAAAATAAACTAATTGATATACTCATATACATACTCGATGTTAATCTTATAAAACTATCACCAAGTTTCTTGACGTTTATAAAGTTCAGTATATAGATTATAAGAAGAAACCGTTCGTGATAAAGAAACAGAATAATCAATTTCTTAGGCTCTATAAGGCTTGATCAAGAAACAGAGGACACCAAGTGGAAATCTGATTAGAGTTCAAAAAATTTCTTTTTCCCCCTATGAATTCTCCTCTAGAAAACAATCGTTTATACATCAGGTTATTGCAAGCCTAACTATTCGATATACGCTAGTTCATGAATTTTAACAATCGGGTATAATATACTAGCATTAGTATATAATATACAAATACACAAGTCTAAAAGGTTCACATTCAACATAATGTGTCAAAGTCTGAAGTACATTGAGGATATTATATTTCCATCCTCAAATAATTAATAGGAAAGGCTGATATAACTAAAATTAAAAAGAATAGCTTGCATTTTGAAATAATACATAGAACAGAGATGAAATTACAAATTAAATTAAGGACAATAAATTCATTTTCTAACATTGTCCATGGAAAACTGTAATATCAGTAAGAACTTGTTAAAAATATATAAGACAAGAAAAAGGTCTCATTCTTTGGGAGCCTTAAATTATATGAAGGTGGGTAAAAATTTATGTTGAGCAAATAGACACCCAAGTTGCCAAAAGTGAAATAGATACAAAAAAGAGGGGGGGGGGGGGGTGGGGGGGGGGGGGGGTGTTTTAAATCTAAGCTCTTACAGAAAATAAATAAAATGCATCCCACTGCATAGTAATGGCCGAGAAAGAAATAGGAAACAGAGCAATAGTTCGAAATTCATGACATGTGAATAATCGCGAAGAAGAAGAAAAAAACCCACACACACAACAAATAATATTATTCAATTTGCAAACTACTAATGTGCAGACTGCAGAAAGCAAAACCAAAGCAATACTTTGAACATATAACCAATCACTATAACAACTAATATAATCTAATACACTACAATCATATTGACTTTTTTCTCAGTCACTCATTTTATTCAAACTATTGTGATAAAGGAGGAGGAGGTAACCTCCCAAACAATCATGGCATCTTGATTAGTTCCTTTCTTGCCTTGTTTGGTGAAGAGTGAGGCAATTTCACTTGATCCATTCAAGAACATTCGCCCGGGTGTCCTATGTAGCTGTTCCTCCCTCTTATAGTCTACGGACGAATTTTGAGAACCAAGCCTCTTCTTCGAGCCCTTCCTCTTCCGTAACCCAACAGGAGAACCAGGTTGGGGGCTCCTGCTATCTCCGGACAAGCAGGACCCCATTCTTAGGGCCCTGATTACGTTCAGTATGCACTCCAGACCAGCAACACAGTCACAATCCCGATTTTCCGTGTTTAGATCCGTAACAGAAATCCCTATTAAAAATCCTTCCAAGATCTTTAGATTCACACTCAAATTCTCCACTCAATTCAGATGAATTACCCCTTCACCAAGAGTTCAAATTCCAACAAGAAAATTCACATCATATTCCTTCTAGGAAGCTTTGAATATTAAAAGAAAATGAATTTCAACAACTCACTCAATTTTACCACTAAACCTTCTTCTTTATCCACAAAACTTATCCTCTTTTATTGGACAAATTCACCTTTTTAATACACTAGAATACAAGAATAAGCTTCCAACCCAAAAAGAAATAAATTTTACACTTATCCTTAAATACGCACAATAGCTATTAAATACATATAATACCTTATCCTAATAATTATAACGGAATGCAAAAGGCTAAAAAGGGTAGCACTTCAATATCCATTATAACTGTAGAAGACATTTCAATTGCTTGAAAGCCCACAAATTCAAGTAGATCAATCAGAAAGCTCAAGATTATTCAAGAATTCCTGAAAAATCCATTGCATTCCTGCCAAGAGGACAAAATTTTCAATTAATTCCATTAAAAGAAAAAAAAAAAAACTGAATTTGAATAACAATAGATCAAACCCATAAAAGTCATTTATCGATTGACACAATTTTCATGTATTGATGGAAAAATTGAACTCTGGAATTAAAAGTACTGCAACTAATGGTCGAGATCAAAGGAGAGAAAAGTGGGTCGTTTGAAACAGAACCTGAATCGAGAGACAAATAGCGAAAAAGGGAGAGAGAGAGAAATTAGAAATGAGATTCCAACCATTTGCAAGTGTGATTTCAATTTTTCAGTAAAAAGTTAATATTTTACAAAGAAAACTTAAAATGACGAATTGTAGTTTTGAGTATTTTCAATTATAATCAAGTCAAAATTTTCAAAATGCATTTTGAATGTTTTTCAAATAATTTTTCAAAAGATCAAAAAGAACATATTTTCAACAATGTCAAAAGGACACTCAAAACACAAAACTCAAAATGAATTCAAAACACAAAATTTAAGCACAAATAGAACAACCCATTATTAGTTCTTCTATTTAGCTCAATTGAACTTATAATTTCAGTTTAAGTAGCGCACAAATTTGCAATCCCATTGAATGCTGGTAGCACTTAGGAGGCTTGGTCAGCGTGTGTGAAACATCCTTGACTTTGTGAATTAATTTTGGAAAGGCCCAAGGTACACGGAATTCACAAAATTTCTATGACATCTAATTCGTCTTTTTTATTCTTTTTTTTTTCTATCATTCAATAAATTCTCCTCATTTGTTGTCTGTAAAAATTTCCTATGTTTATAGCATGATTATCAATTTTTTTGGAAGAAAGTATTGTTAAAATGATTAAACTAGTTATACAGGATCAATGACGGGAGCTATTTTTAGGTGTTAAAATGACAATTTTTAATTGACAAATTTTTTTATTTTTTTTTTAAGCCAATGAAATTTCCAAAAAAGTATTGTTAAAAGGATTAAACGATTGCACAATGTCAATAACATGGGCTATTTTCAGGTGCTAAAATGATAGTTTTTTATTAACAACTTTTTCTTTTATTTCTTTTTTTAATTGTCAATGAAATGTATATCTGTATAAAACCCTGTTTTGTAACAAATATGTTTTTAAAACTTAAAAGTAGAAATAGTTACGAATTCACGAACAAAATTATTTTATAAAAATAATGTATAATTAAAAATAAATCTAATGAAAATATGACTTTTAAAAAATTTATACCACAATCGGTTATCTGCATGAAATCTATGGACTATATATGCATCAATTTGTAATAAATAAAAAAGATAATTGTAGTCACGACTCCAAACATTTCAAATTGTTGCGACTTTTACTCTAACCTGCCATCTTTAGCAGTATCAATATCAAACCTTTCAATCTTGTGTGGCGAAAGGACATCTCGATGATTATAATCGAGATGTCTATCGATTTATCAAAATTCAATGATTTCACCATATTTCAATCAATTTAAAAAAGACACAATGATAAATTTACATTTTTCCACCAATTTATTTTTTTTCCATATTTTTCATCTTCCTTCGTCCCAACCCACTCTCAACCGCTGGCTTTGAACCAAATAACATGTAAAGGAGTAACGAACCGGTGTGTAAGAGCTAATCGTCGCCTTATCCATAAAAGACGCCTCACTTCCTCGATTAATAGTAGAATCAAATTTATATTCAATACTTTAACAAGCATAATGTTTTGTGTACAGAAAAAAAAAAAACATATAGAAAGCCTACAGAATACACACACATAGGTGGAGCCCTATTTTTGGCAATATTTAATTTACATGGAGCCTACCCTCATGTGAGTATCTGCAAATTTTCTGTCAAATTTTTTTCTATACAAACAGAAGAATTCCTTCAACAATCCTTCTATCGCCGCCGCCGCCGCCAAGTTTCTCCTATACCTTATCTTTGAGTCAAAAATCTTCAAACTTTTTCTTTAGTCTCCCCTCACCTTTCGACTACTCTTAGGTGAAATCAAATTTGAAGTAAAATTATCCACGACCCCACCTTCATTTTCTTCTTATTCGGGTTTGGAAACCAGGGTAGAAACCAAATTGTTTAACACTCCTATCAATGTTGCTCCTGACTATAGGCGGGACCCTCGCTTTGGCGAGGGCTTCAAAAAAATTATTACATACTTATATTTATAAACAATAAAGAAATTTTTTTAAAAAAAGTTTTATATTCTTGAAAGCGTAAAAGAAAAATTTAATACATTCGTGGCTTTCAATTTTGTTCGTTTTTTTTTTCTCATTTTTGGGGTGACTTTCATTTTCTCTCTTTTCTTTTCTCCTCTTTCATTTTTCTTTTTGCCGTTTCTTTTGTTTGTTAGTGACCTTTAGTTTTTATTTTATTCTATTTTCTTTACTTGTTTAATCATCTTCAAATTCAGTTCTTTGCAATTCTATAGCTTACATTTACATTCTTTGAAAGTAATATTGATATTATTATGTGCATAATATAAGCTATTTATATAATATAAATGTCCAACACTTAAGTTACTATACAAACATATTGAGAAAGTCAATCAGACGTGTTAAAATAATAAGATTTCAAACCCTGTAAATAAAAGTCGTTTTAAAACCCTTGATAGAAACATGTGATAAACCCAAAGTATTTAGAGATGCTAAGAGTTTATTTTATGAGGTTATGAATTTTGAGTTTCCGTGACGTGGTTGTTTCATACAAGTATATTGTTTGTTATTAATAGAGTAAGCAAAATACTATAAAGTGCGTCTATTGATGTTGATATTAGTCACTTGAAAACACATATTTCATTTTTTGAAACATAGAGAGAAACTTAATTGAAATCTGACAAGATTACTTCTCAAATGGAAATTGAGCCTACTTCTCATGAAAAAGTTATTATTCATATGAAAAAGCACTTTAATGACAATATCAATAATAAGATAATGCATTCAGTAGAAGAATCTTTTAAAGTTGATTATTTTTTATATATAGTTGGTCGAGCTTTTTTTTTTTTTTTTACTTCAATTATGGTTCGAACAATTTCAAAAGTATAAAAATAATTTTGAGTTTCTACTTGATTTAAAAGGTTTTCAAATTGCAAATGATAATTGTTTGAAGTAACGGTGAGATAAGATTGAAGATTTTTTGAAACACAACAAGGTTTCTGATATCATTGGGTAGGAGTTAATTTTCGAGCTGCAAATTGTTTGAATTTTTTTGTCAGAAAGGTTGCATCTGCCAATATGAGTTTCTAAAAGATAAAATTGATAAAATTCTACATTCGATCAACAACAAGAAATGTTGAATGGATCATCTATGGTCTCCATTTAAAAGAAGTTATAAAACAATTTGATTTTAATAGTATAATTATTGATTTTTTATGAAAAATTCAAGAAGAATAAATTTAATTTAGATATTTGAAAGTTGTAGATTATTATTTTCATAGCTTTGAATATTATTATTTAATAAAAATTGCAAACAGTGAACAGCTACTATAACGAGAAAGTTTATTTGGATAGAAGTCAAGGTACGACAGGAAGTGAATTGGTTTCCTTGCTAATATTTGAGACTAATTTGACGAACCATCACTCTTGTTTTTAATTATTGTGTGTATATATATATATTTTAAATATTTATAAGAGCATCTTATGCATTATAGAGATCAAAGGCGGAGCCAGGAATATTATTCAGCACGGGTACAATTTAATCAACGTCAAACTTTAAGTTTTGGGTTATGGATTTAATGACGATAAAAAAAAACAATATTACGACAATACTAAAACCTTCGACCATCATTTTTTTCAAAATATTATTTTCAACCAAACATACTATTTCAAAATGCATTCTGCATAAAAAAAAAATGGGACTCAAATATGCTCTAAAAAATGATATAGTTTATAAATTATATTTATTCCTAACGAGTTTTTATACTTTGATATCATTGTATAATGACTTTATTATCAATCTTAAAAAATATATCGTATAATGACTTCATTATGGATATTCAAAAATATTTCTTTATCTACATAAACAATTGTGTTATCATTCATCCATTGATCACCTATTCGATTACGCAATCTATCCTTTAGGATGCTCATTGCAGAAAATACTATCTCCATAGTAACGGTTACAACTTGTAGAATTAACGCTATAGTCAAAAAATTGGTATCCTTAGTCCAATATCAGTAGGAAGTTGTGTAATGTCGAAATCCACTTTATTCGATATCTCCCTATCAACATTTTTTAAAATCGATTTTCTTTGAAAGATCTTCATTTGACATCTAGATTAAAACATTAATGCTATTAATAATGATTTCAACTTAACCCCAAATCGAGTTAAATGTAACCGTTTATATCAAATGACGAATACATTATGTCACATTTGTAAAATTATAATGTAAATTGTAAATCAAGTGGAAAATCAGAAAAGACAAATGTGAAGGCACATCATAATCTTGGGACATAACATTCAACCACCTTAATAACAAAATTCATAATGCAAAATGTCAAGAGAATTAGAAGAACTGGACAGTTCTAACAGAAGTAGCCCAAAATGCTTGGAAAGAAATAAGGAAATATTGTGGCACAGCAACTCACCAATCCTTTTATTATTATTTTTTATCTGAAAAAGTACATTATTAAAATATGACATCGATCATTTGCTCATGGACGCCCAGGATCATACTTGATTTCACATGGTTGATTTATGAAGCAATGCAAAAGCTCAGAAGCTAGACAGCCTAGACTGCAAACCAAAGTCCTAGATCTAACGTCAAATGGTCAAAGCATATTCTTTTGACAGTTATGCACATAATAAAAAACTCCATGCTTTGAGGCCCGGGGACAACACATCCCAACTGATAAAGGACGGGCTCCTAGTTGCTGGCAGTTCAGAGGTCGCGAGTTCGATTCGTGGGGCTCTTGGAAGACAGACTCTCTCTGGAAGGCAAGAGTTCTCCTGGAAGGTAAGATGCAACAAGTGTTGACTCGTTCGGCACTTTGGTAAATCAGTGTGGGGACTCTTGGACCCTGATCAGTTTGTGGCACATCCCGCGATTTACCTGGTCTGCGTTTTTAGGGGTCGAGGCGACCCTATGATTGGTTGCCGAATGTGTATACCTGTGTATAAAAAAAAAAAAAAAAAACTCCATGCTTTGAGCCCAAAACCAAGCTAATTGATATTGAATTCAAGTTACAGGATGCAAATTCTGCCCTCAATTCATCTAACCAAAACAAATTAAAGTACTTCCAATTCAAAATTAAAAGTCATTAACTCAGAATCCCTAATTTTACGAACCTGCAGAGCCCACCACCCCTCAATTCATCTAACCAAAACAAATTAGAGTACTTTCAAATTTCCAATTGCAAAACCAAGAATCATTAAGCATAGATCCCTAATTTCACTAACCTGTAGCGCCCAATGTTAGGGATGGACTCGATACCCGTGGAGCCCCGCCCCGAACGGAGCGAGAATTACCTGCTTAATCTGGTATTCGGGGCGGGGACGGATAACTGGTGCTCCATCTCGTTTAATTTTTTTTTTGAATTCAATACTTTAAATGAAAATTTTAAAATATTAACTCTAATAGAAAATAGCCACTAAAATTATTTGTCTCAATCTGAGTAATAAAATAAATTATCAAAAACTTAAAAATAAAAAAATTTAAACGGGACAAGGGCCCCGCCCCGCCTTAAACGGGTAACGAGGGGGAGACAGGTCGGGTAATTGCTTGGTGGGCGAGGGGTGCCCCACCCCGTTGCCACCTAAATCTTCACTAGGTGGAAGGCGGCGATAGACGATTGACGAGAGTGAGAGGTTGAGGTCAGGCGCCGGTCGCGAAGCGGAGAGGTAGAGAGGACGAGTGAAATCTGTGTTTTTTCTGCGTGTTTTTCCTTTGCATGGTTGCGTGTATGATTTAGAAATTTGTGGTGTGTTTTTTCTCTCGTGCTGTCCATAGTACAAAGCTTTAAATAAAAGAAAAGAATTATAGGTTATTGGGCATGCACTGGCCCTTTTTCCGCCCCTATTATAGAGCATATTTAAATTTAATAAGTCAAAAATTTTATACACTCCAACATGATTTCTATTTTAATTTTTTATTTGCTTTTATCAGGAAACATATATTAATTTCTGTTCATATTTTATTTAAAATATTTTTCAATATATCAATTGACTGATTAATTTAAATGTGATTTGAATAGTTTAAGAATTAAAGTATTGAAATAGTTTAAGAAGTAGAGTATCTTCCAACGGATTGGCCTTTTTTGTAAGGGATCTCTCATGTTTTCGAACATCACTTTGTTAGTTCAAATACGGAGAAATAAAATTCATCAATAAATAAAAATCCTGGAACACACATTTCATCGAAAAATTAGATCAACATAATAATAATAATACGGGTATTTCAAAATGAAAATTTGATGCATATAATAATGAGTGAGGTCTGGGGTACAGGGTGGGGGGTTCGCAGATGCCCCACCGATACCTTACAATAGCGGAGCGTGGGTGGAATTTTTTTGGCAATTTTTTATTATCATGGGTCTCGCATGGGTCCCACCCATGTGAGTGTAGGTAAAACTTCTATCAAATTATTTTCTTTACATTTGGTTTTGCTCTATAATAATGCCCTCAATGGTAAAAACCATGTGCTATTGGTGTGACATGCATCTTACATATGTGATTGGTTTTATTTCTAATTGTTTATAATTAAGTTTCTAATGTCCTTCTCTAATCGAAGATAAAATGTCGAAAACAAATTTTTTTTGTTGCTACAATGGTTCATCATATTTTAAGTGGTCCCCGATTGCCATGTGAGACGAGTGAGTTTATAAGTAAAGGAACATCTTAATGCTTTATTCCATTTCATGTTAAAGTTTCGTCAAATTTCCATGGAAGGCAGGCAAATATATGAATAAATAAATAAGACTTATTTTTCAGTATTTTGTCGAGAATTACCTTCTTTTGTCATGTTTTTATGGTGGTTGACAAACGGTTAGTTTTTTTATCATTTATTTCCTTTTAATGGAATAAATGTTATGAGTCCTTTCAAATTATAACACGTTCGATTTCTATAAAATAATAGAATCTGTGTCATATTAAGGATGACGGTAATTATTGGAGTGTATGGAATCCTATCTTATAATCTTGGCCAATAGAATAAATTTATTGTATTGTGAGAAGGTTTATGTTATATGTCATGAGGATGAATATAATGTACTTTTAAAATTTTGAAATTGTAATATGGATAGATTAAGAATGTGATAGATATATAAAAATGGTGCGTGTGTGTGTTGCTCTTGTTTGGTTCCCATTATTTCTAAAATACATTTTTCTCTCTTATTTTCAAACATGTATTCTTTATATAGATCAACATTTCATTATTTTCTCGTTTCATTTATATAATCATGTTTCTTTACTGAGAAAATATATTTTTTATTTACTAATATACTCTGATCTAATTTGTCTAATTATAATCAATTTTTTCCATTTAATCTTGAAATTGTAAATTTTTTAAATTTATCTTTTTATAATTATCAAAATACATATACTCATTTCTCACTTCTTGAAAACATGGACAAAAACACTATTTTTTACTACTCCCAACAATAATTTAATCATTCAATTTCTTTGCAACTTCAACGATAACTTATTAATCATCATTTACTATTAGTTGCTGATAATTAAAAAATGATAAACTAAGAAAATTATTTGTAAAAATTACTATTTCAATAGAATAATATTATGGAGTCCCAATGGGGCTTCAACCCCAACATGGCCATGTTTAACCCCAATAAATTATAGTTTAAGTTTATTTCTCTTCTAATCAACTACACATTCCCAATAAAATAATATTATACGCAAATTCAAAATATTTTATTCTTTTTTAACCACACATTAAAAAAAAAAATTATTCCAAATATTAAAATGGAAAATAATGGGGTGGGGGAAGGGGGCTATAGGTGGTGCTAGATGATAATTTAAATGAAATATAATATTTAATTAAGTTATTTAATTTTACTTATAATTTAATGCTACATAACTGAAATTGTAACTGCAGTAAGGCTAAATAGCATTGTTATTTTTAATAACATTAAATAAAAATTATTAATCCGTGTGATAGACAAAATTAATTTATATAAATGAGATATTGAGAGTATTTTTTTTTTTGAAATCTTAAAATTTAATAGGATATATATAAAGTGAGATAAATATATAACAATAATGGATGTAAATAGGGACTCTCTTTATTAAATGCAATTATTGTACGTTGAGAATAGAGTGCAAGTTTGACTTTTTGAATTTAAAAAGCCAAATTCGTTCTTTATTTTAACAAAATAAAATAGACTTAAAAATTTATTTTTAAGCACTTACTCTCTAGAATAAAAACTATTTTGCCCCTGTTTGATTTAAATTTAAATTTTCATTATTTTACTCATTTTTAATCACATATTTTTCAATAAAATAATATTTTCTATCACATCAATAACTTTTCTTTCTTTTTCAACAACACATTTTTCATCAATCTACAATTCCAAAATACATTCTTCACGTGGCTGAAACACATTCCTGAGAACCTCAAAAAAATGCTCCAGATCTCCCAAAATTTCGTGGCCAGCCCTGGCCCCTCTGTAGATGATCGCTCTTCAACACACGCTCTCTCTTCATTTTCAGAGAAAATCAAATCTTTAATTTCTGTTAACTACTAACATTTTGTGGGAAACTTTAGATATATTCATCCCACCCTTACCTGCCCACCCCAAGAGCGGTGGAGGACGTGTGGTTGCCATGGCCGACATCATCTCGTGGTGATCTGAATTCTTTGGTTACATCAATTGGGTCGAGGTTCTATTGCAGTACGATGCAGTGAAATTTGTTCCAGAGTCGCATTCATTTGATTACACCAATTCCCTGTCACTGCAAAAGTTGAAAATTTTGTATTAGCGTCATCGAATGACATCATGATTAAAAAATGGCATTTTGGTCTGTTGCTCCCTCTAATTATGACGCTGCAACAATAAGGTGGTTTGGGGTGGTGGTGAAGGTGAGGTGGTTTAGGATGGGGGGGTGTTAGATGAGGGGGAAGAAGATGGAGTATTATTTATTTGTTTATTTTTTATGCGTGTAAATGTAAATTATCATATTATCATTTTCAATAGTTAAAATATGTTTAGAACGTGACTTTTGATCTATCGACTAATTTTAAGATGGAAATCATATAGAAGTTCTTCCATCGCATAGAATTGAAAGGTTGAGATCGACATTGCTATAAATTAAAAGCTTATTAGCCTAGAATCTCGGACTTTGCTCAACTCAACTAACTGAAAATAAGTTCAGCTAAGCTTTAAGCTCGATTGAATGCGTGCTCGAGTTGATTTATCGAGTCGATAAACAGGTCAGGTCCATTGGCACTCCTTGTCCAAAGCTAATTATATTTTTTTAAATATTTTATACCATGTTTGTAAATCGATTAAATTCGTATCCTCCTTTTCAATCATCAAGTTACTATTGAAAATACAATTAATAGTTGCCATTCAACTTGCCCGTTCACAATTCATCACCACTTGTTCATTTTCAACCATTCTACTATTTTACAATAATGTCATGTTGACATTTTCATCCATATGCTTTGTTTCAAAATAATTATTTTCATATATAATATGAGACTGTTTCTTAACTTTGAAATTTATTAATTTCAAGTTATTTAATCATTATGTCCTAATTAATTTATATGGATAATAATGAAGGCGAGAAACCAAAGATAACTCCACGTGGAATCCTTGGGTAAGTGGTGACCACGCCAATTGCTTATTATCCTTATTTTCTATCATAAATCAAAACATTACGCCAGTTTGACGAGACTTTTGCTTTTACTTTCTATAAAATAGTTTTTGGAGTAAGTTATTTTAATTTTTATTTGAAAATTAATTTTTAAAAGATATTCCTATTTCAGAAGTACTTTTAGAAAAGAAATATATTGAATCAACTTTCTCTAAAAAAAATTATAATCAAAAGAAACACTATCATAAAATTAGTCAAGTGAGTACAACAGAAAGCTCATTAACAATTTTCAGAAGTAATGCCAAACGGCATACATTATTGTAAAACTTCTCTTTGATTTTTCTCCAACGTCAAATTCCAACCACAGTACTGACTCCTCATTCTCGTCTCTCCTTGTTGTAGAATTCAGACCACGGATCTTTCTTTTTCCTTTTTCCTTTTTCCTTTTCCCTTTACCCCTCTTCTTTCTGTTTTTTTTTTCTCTTCCTTTTTTTGCAATTTTTTTTTCCCTTCTTACGTTTTGAGTTGGTGTTAGCGTTTCTAAATACTATTATTAATTTTGAAAGAACCCATATAGAAAGATTCAAACTTTCCAATTTTTTACTCCTAGGGCCCAAATACCGTAGTGACGGATTCTTTCTAAATCTTCAAATATTTACCGTTATATGATTTCATTCATGGTAGTAATTCAACGATTTAGGCTCTCTTGATCTCTCCCATAATCTGATTCTATTGTTCTTGATCTGTCCATCATCTGTTGTGTATTGCAATCTCAAGAAGATACATTATTATCCATAAGAATATGATGTATGGAAGCACCCACAGCAAGATAGACTTGGCAATTGAATACCAAGCGCAGATACCCGTACTGAGGCCAAGCATTCGTGCAAGACGGGCAAATATAACGGTCAAATTTCAAGATCTGTATGGTTTCACAGTGGAAGGCAATGTGGATGATGTCAATGTTTTGAATGAGGTGAGAGAAAAGGTGAGGGAACAAGGCAGGGTATGGTGGTCATTAGAGGCTAGCAAAGGTGCAAATTGGTATTTGCAGACTCAATCCACCTCAACCCTCAAAACTTCCCTCAAATTTTCCGTCTTGGTCAATGCTATAACGCTTAAGAGGCTAATTAGGAAGGGTATCCCACCAAGCTTGAGGCCTAAGGTCTGGTTTTCCTTATCGGGGGCTGCCAAGAAGAAGTCCACCGTTCCTGAGAGCTATTACAAAGACTTGACAGGTGCAGTCGAGGATAAGGTCACCCCGGCCACGAAACAGATTGATCATGTGAGAATCTATTTTTCATCAAAATCATTATGAATTATTAATCGATCATTGTTTCGCTTTTCATTCTTGTGCAACAATGGCTATATGATATTGTTGATCTGAATACATTTGGGGCCTTGACTACTCCATCAGAAGTTTAGCAAAAGAGTGTGTCACATGATTACGAATTTAGTAATTTTGATCCAATGGTTTAGAATTCAAATAAAATTGTTCAGTTATGCATTTGCATGGTTTTTTTGGGGCATTACTACAACCATTGCTCATGGCTCGCTCTGTTATTTGTGATTATGCTTTCGTAAGTTTTTCTATCAATTATGTACATTAGAATGAATTAAACATTCAAAAAGATTATGTTAGATTCCGAGTAGGTGCAGGGAACCCCCTTTCTCCTGCCCAAAATTGCTGAACTTCTCATAACTTGGAATAATATGGATGGATTATATAGGAATCTCTTCCTTTAGTAGTTAACATTCCGAGCGAGGGGGGAAAGATGAAAGCTATGACTAGCGGAAATTAGTAATTGCAGTTAAAAGGGTGAATTATCAAGACAATGCCATGGTCTAAGATGATGTGATAAAGTTGTTAAACATTATGTTGCGCATTCAAAGCCTTACTTCCATGATGAGTTTTTTAACAACTAATAGTGGATAGTTATCAGGAAAAAAAAGGAAATTGTGGACTTCGTGAATTTAGGTTTTAACAGGATTCTTTAACTTTAGATCAACGAATCAGGTTTAACATATTTAGGGAAAAACAAGTTCGAAGTGCATGTTTTTAAGAAAACTTTAAATAGTACTTACTACCAAATTGTTTCTTTTCTATTGGAAATACTGTGAGTTCCATTGGAAATTTTGTAGTTCTAAAACTACCATTTTTTTTTTTTTTTGTTTTTGTATCTTCTGAAAACAGAAATGTGTTGTATGTTTCCGTATGAAGGAGTTAAGACTTTGAACAATAATACTCATTATCTTCCTTATAAGTCAATCTGTATCCTATGTTGGTCTGATGGAGGAAATTTAACTCTGTTAGTTTCCTTCTGAGAGGTCTGTTTGGGGGTTGGGGATCGGGGGAATGTGCATGGAACAATGATGACTTTTTTTATGCATTTAATGCTTTGGTAATTGATATTCCTAACTATTTAGTGTTGAGGGTGCTAGCTGTCCTCAACGTCAAGATTCTCTCCAGGAAAAAAGAAGTAAAAATGAAATCATCCATTTACTGTCCTTTTCTTTTTCACTGCATATATTCATCTGTTTACATAAATAATTTCTGAAATTTAATTTACCCCTTCATGTTTTTATGTTGGTCAATATTTGGCACTTGAGTTGGCTGACTTGACTCAATCTTATTAATGAAAATTGCGATATAATCTAACTCACTGCTACATCGAACATTCAGTTGTTCAAGAACGGTAGATATTGAAATTACCAAAACTGAGGGGACATTCTCATATTAGATTTCAAAGGAAATAATCCCTGTGTATTGACATGCATGCATATGTGTATCACGTGCATAATTTTCTTATTTCCATTAGCAGAAGACGTCTTCCATTTGTAAGCCATGTTTCTAAATGTTAGCTATTGGTTCAATTCTGTTTATTGACTTCTTTTCTTGTTTGCCAATAGAATTTCGTTGTTCATTTTCATTTTATTTTGCAAGTCCTACACACGAAAAGTCAGCTTTCACGTTGAGACCTTGATAGACAGCCTCTTCAAGTACAACGATGTTCTGTATCTCTGCTTAATAAGAAGTTGCACGAACATGCTAATGTGATATTTTCCCTTCTTTCCTGATAGTCTTGTTTGTTTCTCAAATTATAACAGATAGTTGGGATGTCAGGAAGAATAGACGTTTTTGATGCAGGAATACAAGTCAGGATGTTCGCCATATGTTGCTGTAGATTTTGTGAAAACGATTAATTTAATATGATCAGATTAATTAACAGATAATCATTTACCATTGTCGAGGCATGTTATAGAGATATCAGAGCCAAATAAACTCATCCATAAATGAACTCTAAATTTTTTACGGGGAATACAAGTCAGGATGGTTGCTATATGTTATTGTGGATTTTGTGAAAAAGGTTAATGTAGTACATAGTCAGACTAATTAACAGAGAATCATTTGCAATTGTTAAGGGATGTTATAGAGATATCAGACTCCAATTTGTTATGTTAAATTAAGGAATGAAAAAGACAAATTAAAACTACATGAAGTTATCACGAAAGGAATTGTCAATTCAAGAAAGAGATGACCCCAGACCTAGCAGAATGTAGCCAACTCCTATTTATTTGGACAAAATTTACTGAATTGTCTCTAAAGTTTTGACGATCATGGCGTTAGAAAAAATCGTGAGTCGCCTAGCTTCTTAGAGGATGTAATTGCAATTTCAACGATCATGGTGTTAGAAAAATTGGCGTACGTCACTAATCTATAGCAAAACGTCTAGCTGGTTTAGAGGATGTAATTGCAAACAAGCTACTAGATTTTTGCGATTGACGAATGACAACAAAAGTAGTGGGAAGTTTGTCTATTTTACTTATATCACGATCTTTCAATCCTAGATGCATTATTTGTTTATTTAGTTATCTTTGCGTTACTACACGTTCTAAATCATGTGTACAAACAATGCATGAATACAGGACCTACCGCGAACTTTCCCTGGTCACCCATGGTTGGACACTCCCGAAGGTCATGCTGCTCTTAGGCGCGTTCTTGTTGGTTATTCATTCCGCGATTCTGATGTTGGTTATTGTCAGGTGGATTCTCTTTTCACATTAATAATATATAATAGTATTTGCTATAACCGAAGAGTTCTCTTTAACTTTTGAGCATTTTTGTCTGGATGGAACTTACTTAAATGAATTGTGGTGTAGGGTTTAAATTATGTTGCAGCACTGTTATTGCTAGTGATGAAAACAGAAGAAGATGCTTTCTGGATGCTCGCTGTTCTCTTAGAAGACGTGTTAGTTAGTGATTGTTATACTTATAACTTATCTGGATGCCATGTTGAACAAAGAGTGTTTAAAGATCTGCTGACCAAAAAGTGTCCAAGGTCTTCTCCCTTTTCTCTTGTTTGATGCTGATATGTTTTTATATTTTCAACTTTTTGTGGTATTTTAAAGTTGAAGAATATGCAGGATAGCTGCTCATTTGGAAGCTTTGGAGTTTGATGTTTCTCTTGTTTGCACAGAGTGGTTTTTATGTCTATTCTCTAAAAGCTTGCCATCAGAGGTTAGCCTACCTTTCACTTGTTCTCTCATACATTAAATATTTAAACACCTCATTACTAACAATTTTCCATCCATTAATTGAAGACAACCCTGCGGGTATGGGATGTTCTTTTCTACGAAGGGGCCAAGGTTCTGTTTAATGTGGCATTAGCAATTTTCAAGGTGACAAGACTTGTTTTCCTTTTTGTTTTTTCGTTCTGATTCCAGTTGAGTAATGGAAAGTGAAGACTTTCTGATGAATGCAGAGGAATGAAGAAGAGTTGCTTATGACACATCATGTTGGTGATGTGATTAATATTATACACAGAACTACTCGTCATCTTTTCGATCCTGATGAATTATTAACGGTAACAACCACTCTCCATACTTGCTTATGTCAAAGGAATCAGTCTGTGGTCTAGTTACTATATCTATCATTTTTTGTCCCCTTGTGGTATAGAAGGGCCAAGGGGGATTGATGACAGTGAACAGTATTGGTGATCTTCAGATGTAATTAGAATATTTAGTCCAAGTATTAGCTCATTGTTGCTTGTTATTTACGCCTTCTTAAGTTCACACCCTACTCGTATTCTTCCCCGGTGTGAAAGTAAGGAAAAGTCTTTAGACGAGTACGTATGTGATGGCATAATAGTATTTTTACCGTGAACATAGTTAATGGATGGGAGCAATGAGCATATTTTTGATACAAGGGTGAATCAGCCATTGTCCCAAATAAAGTGTAAAATTGCATCTGTTCTCTTCATCTAGTGATTTTTCTTGCTTTATGTTCTTCTTGGCGAATGAAAAGTTGTGATGTTAGTTGGCTAGTATTCACTTTCAAGTACTAAGTTGTGACAGTAATTTGTTTCACAAATGTGTGGTAGGTTGCCTTCGATAAGATTGGGTTTATGACAACTACGACCATATCAAAGGAACGGAAAAAGCAGGAATCAGCAGTGCTGGCAGAGCTCGATCAGAGATTAAGACGGCTAAATTCTGTAAATGAGGATGTCAAACAACAGGTTTGAGGGGCATTTGTTGCTTCAAATTCATAGTTGGTGTAAGTTTGAATTGCAAATTTTGAGTTATTAGGTGTTAACTTATATGATAACACTCGAAATATTATATACTCGAGGAGGGTATTTGTGTTATATTCAACCGCGTAACTAATGAGTTACGTGAAAATGTAATTCTTGACTTGTTTAGGAAACCTTAAGGATTCGGTTGCGTTTTAAGTTAATTATCTTTCATTTTCAAAGTTTCTCGTATGCCTTTCGTCCCCCATCCTACGGTGATTTGTAGTAGGTAGCATTGGATTAATATATCCTCATTTATTTATTTATTTATTAAATTTTGAAATTGAAAAGTTAAATATTTAAAATTGAAAACATAAAATACATAAAATAAAATAAAAATAAGGGTCAAGGCGAGCATCATGTTCCCGACTCCTGCCTCGATTCCTTGACCAAAAGTTGGCTGACTTCCAACTCCAATAAAATTTACCCCTTTTATCTACCTAATCCTCTTTTATTTTCACAAAATTCTCTCTACTCGTTACAACTTCTAAAAATCTCTCAATATTATTGTCTAATTATTTCAGTTTTTTTTTTAATACCTTCAATTAACTTTCATTTTAATTTATTTTAATATGTATTGTTCAATTAACCAATCCTACTGGACCCAACCATGGCTGGATGGCAAGCATTAGTTGCTTCTGCAATTCTAACTACAGCTGGAAAGTTCCAACAGTTATGCTAGTTAGAAACATGTAATCATTGTCAATTATAGCCAATCCTTCAGCTACCGAATCTCTTTCAAGTTTTCAAACAATGGGAAGATGGATCTGCCATACCGAAAGCATCTAACTGAAGGAGGAACTGGAACATGGGGCCTTATCCCTACTATTCGAAGTTTGAATAGAACTTTTGTTGAAATGTCTATATTTCCTTGAGTATGGCTGTGGAATCAAAATATTGGCCTCAACTGCATGACACGAGTATCTTGCATTCCTAAGGTACAGAAGGTTTTTAATCACATGAACCAACTTTTCCAGAAAACATTCTATTAAAATGTATATATCCAAGCAAGGCAATATGATAGAAGAAATTAACAAAAAAGGGATCTTTCTACAAGCAAATACACAAGCAACAAAATTCACAATCTTGAACAAATTTAAGCCAATTGGTTTATTTGATGGTCAAAAGTTTTTTTTTTATTGTGATAATGAAAGTCTAGCACAACCTTAAATATTGTGCTAAGATAATTACGTTTTGCAATATTTCTATATGGACTATTATCAACTATATATTTTGTATTTCTTGTAAAATAGAGTTCATTGGAAGCCTTGTTTAGACGAGTAAATAAAAATAATGTTTATATTTAATTTATGAAGTTTGTACTTGTATTGTATTTACCTCGAGACCAAATTTTAAGCTTCTTGTTGAATAGTTCTTAGTTGAGTTCACCAAGTTCGATTAGAATTACTATGAGGAAACAAGTTCATTTACTACGAAAGATATAAAATCAGACTCGACTAATTAGGAAGAAAGTTCGGTGACGATCGAAATTCAATCAGGTTATATGTAAAAAAAATGTAACATTAGTTAAAAAAATAAGGAAAAGTTGGGTGACGATCGAAATTCAATCATTTATAGTAATTTGATAGAAAATATGCATTTAAAAAATAATTTTTTTTTTTTAAATTTACATGTAATATTATTTTATTGAAGAATGTGTAGTTGAAAATAAGTTTTGAAAAAATAAATTTTTATAAGAATGTGGCTCAAACGGGGTGTAAATCGGGAGCATTGCACACACGTGCAAAATTCTTTAGAACGATTAAGACCAACTTTTAAAGCAATTACATAAAATTCCCAAACGACCCCTCCCCCTACATCAACTTATTGAATGGAAATATTACATGTTGTTGAGTCATATTAAGTTATTCGGAATCAAGCTTAGATAATCCGAATAATTTGGATTGCGGGACAAAATATCTTGAACTAAATACATTGTGTATTTATCTGGGCTCTCTCATTTTCACAAGAAGTTCAACCACTTTTGATGCCTTGTTAAGATTGCAAAATCCTTGCATGAGCGTGTTAAAATTGACCACAACCTTCCTTTTCCATCTTCATAAACCAATTATTTGCCATTTCCATATGTAAAAACTGTCGGTTCCAAACCCTTATGAGACAACTTTCCAAATAGTTCACTCGCTAAATCAAGCTTTCGTGCTTTACACAATCCATCAAGAATACAATTATAGGTGTTAATGCGAAGATTAAGGCCAGATTTTTCCAGAGTATGAAACAGCTCCATTGCTTCTGAGAGGCAATTATTTTTGAAAAAACCATCCAAAAAGTAGCAGAATCCGGAGTGACTTCATGGACTTTCATCTTTGCAAAAAGTTCCTGTGCATCCTCAACTTTACCTACTTGAAGTAGACCAGTCAACAAACTGTTGAATGTAATAACATTTGGCTTGTAATCTTTGCGTACCATTTCTTCGAAAAGCCTCATGGCCTCTTCCAATTTCTGACACTTGCAATACCCATTAATTAACACGGTGTAGCTTACAACATCTCGCTTATAGCCTTTAACCTCCATCGAAACAAACAACTCCCTTGCATCATCAATCTTACTCTCTAAGCATAGCCCATTCATCAAAATATTGAATGTAACACAACTTGGCTCTTCACCCCTTTGAATCATCAAGTTTAACAACTCACTAGCTTCATTTGTCTTCCCCTCCTTACAAAGCGCATCTATCAAGATATTAAACAATATTACGTCAGGACGAATGTCTTGATCCACCATTTCAATGAAGAACATCTTTGCCTCCACCCACTCATTGGCCTTGCAAAAACCACGAATTAAACCACTATATGTAACCAAGTCCGGCAAAATTCCCCTATCCTTCATCTGCAAAAACAATTGTTTACCCTTGTCCAAGAGCCCCTCTTTACAGAGGCCGTCAATAAGCGTGTTATAACAAATCAAGTTAGGCCTAAAATCAGACCTTCCTTTCCTGTTCTCCACTTCCTCAAGCATCCGTAGCGCCACTTCAGAATTTCCACTGAAGTAACAATGGTTGGATTATACCCCCTCTTGAAAAGACCAAGATCAACCCTATTCAAGCAACAGTAACAATTGAGCAAAACATTAATTGTACTAATATCCGGCAATACAACATCAACTTCAACCATTCTCTGGTACATAAAAATGACATCTTGATAATTCTTGGTTTTGGCAACAGAGCCTAGCAATTTGTTAAATGACGAGATGGGTGGCGAGGGTTTCATTTTGAGCATATTATAAAAGCATGTTAACGCATCATAGGTGTCGATTAGTGAGGATAATTTACCCTCTGTTTTCGACTTTTGGTGAGGGGTAGGGGATTTCGATTTTAGTGGGTGTATAAACATTGGTAAAAGCTTATCTCTTCGTGCAGTGGAAGCCATTTCTGCAGCGTCACGCACAAATCCTCTCAAATGATTGTTTACTAAAAACAGTCACAACAAAGACTTTTAACAATTTACAAAGAGAAAACCAAAGATGACAAAGAAGAATCAGACGAGAAAATTCTAACAAAACCAATTACTCAGAATGCATTCCACAGCGTGAAGGGGATAGAGAGAGAGAGATTCAGATCGGTCACAATTTCACCAAAATGAAGGATCAAGATCATAGCAGTCCAAAATGCCAGACTTGTTTCAAGAAACACGGTTTTGGTCAGTGGGTCCTGGAAATATATATAGCATATATATATATGTATAAGTGGCCCAAGTAGAAAATCAGCCCAACAACAAAGAATCAGGACCAATGAATAGTGAAGCACACAGCCCAAATCCAACAAAACCTTTGTAGGTTAGGCTTCAAAATGTAGAAAGTTCTCATATCCTAACATATACATTATGAATGCCTTGTATGGTTGATTTGCAGTGCAACTCTCCAATTCTCCTCACATTGTAAAATTGTGAGTCAAAGTCAAAATCTGCTTTGTACGTGAAACAAGATTTGTTTTCTCAAGGAAAATGTTGCTTTCTTGTAAAAACCATAATAAATAACTTTACTTGTATTTTTCCATTATCGACAAATCTAATGACGTGAATCATAATACGCATTTTATGGACTAGAAGAGGTCGAGGGGTCTGATCAAAATTAACTTAGACTGTTGTAATTCCCTCGACCCACGGTCCTATGCAAATTAAATAAAAATAGCACAAAATCATACAACAAATGAGACTGTGAAGAGGCACGAGCAGAATTTCAAGTAACAAAAAGAGGTATTTGTAGCAGATAATAATATTTTTTAGTTTTGGAAAGGAAAATGAAAAGGTTGGCAATGTGGTTCAAGGGGCGTAACCGTTTTCCAATTTAGGGCGTATATTGCTTTTGTTGAGATTGACTCAAATTAGAAGAAATGATACGAACGGAGGTGCTGCGTACGTTGAGCATTGTCGACAATTTGTCGAACCACGTTTAAATATTGTTTTTCTCTTTCTTCGTTTGTTTTTGGTTTTTGCTGAATTAGGTGGGTATTAATTTTCTCCAACATTTTTTTTTTCAGTTGCACTACATTTTAATTTTACTAAATATATGTAACATTTACTCATTGTATCACTTATGTTGTAAAAAGAATATCTGGTTGAATTTTTATCATCGACATTCCTTTATACAATACATCTTATATATGATAACCGTTTCCATCCAAATTATTGGATTGAGTTCGAAGAAATTATCGGGGTGTAGAGAGAATTTTTAACTTATAAGTAAATTATCTAAATATAAGTGAATTTTAAATTTAAAAGTAAAAATTTTGTTAGTCATTTTTAATTTTTATAGTTAAATGGTGTACTTATAAGTGAATTTTTCATATATAAGTGAATTTAAAGTATAAGCGATTTTTTAGTACGTATTTTATATGTGAGTTTTTAGTTATATGTAATATTTTTAACGTAGAAGCAATTTTTTATACAAAAGCATTTTTTATTTATAAGTGACTTTTTTACATATACTGTAAATTTTTACTTACAATTAATAATTAATTATAAATTGTATGTTTTACTTATTGGCAATTTGTTTTACTTAGTAAATGAATTTGTCTTGTAAGTAATTTTTTACTAATGAATAATTTTTTATTTATACAGTTATTTTTCAACTTCTAAATATTTTTCTTCTTATATATGCATTTTTGTAACTTATAAGTATTTTTTTACTCATACACAAAATTTGTATTTTATAAAGGATTTTTTTTACTTATGTACAAGTTTTTTTTTTTTTTACTCATTATTAATTTTTTACTCATTTATAAGTTTTTCATTTAAAAATGAATTTTCTAATTATAAGTATTTTTTACTTTATTTGTTTATAAGTAATTTTTTAGTTAATAAGTTATTTTTTACTTGTAAGTGAAATACTTAATCTTATTTTCTTGTAAGTAAATCTATGTAAATTAATTTGACTAATTTTTCTTAATTTATAAATCGGTGAACAAATAATACGACCTAAACTCAGCCTTGCATAGCATATTAATTTGATTGTCTGAATAATAATTGAACCAAACACGTTGAATAAAAATTCAATAAAATTATTTTAATCCTTATCCGCTCAAAACGGCGCGCCAAAGGGTTCGCTGATCCGTCGAAGCTGGGCTTGGGCAATCGGATCCGAACCCGGAACCGACCCAAACTTCCCATCCCCATACTCCAATTGCCCATGCTGTGGCAGAGAGTGTGCGTCGTCTCTCTCTCCTCCATCTCATAAGTTATACCTTCATTCCCATCTGGATTGGCATTTTCGAGCCTCTACCTAGGAGCAGACCCAGAAATCGGTGAGCCCCGCGGACGTTCGTGTTGGATCCGCCTAGAACTTTTTTTTTTTTACAGCAGATAATTTACTTAGTTTATATAACTGTTATTTCATCTCATTTTCAAACGCCTCCTTCAATTGAGTTAGCTAGAGCTTGCAATTATTATGAAATGTCTTTGGTTCGATCAAGTAGTTCTTTGCCTCAATGAACATCATAACAAATTAATAATGTCATCTTATATCATTAGCCCATCTACCTCTTGTCGATATTTATCGATAAGGGGTAGTCTCGCCAAGCCGCTGAATTAATTAATTTTTTTTTAAAGTGTGTTGACATTTGATACAAACGCGTTGAAATTATTAAAACTTAATATATATTATTATGCTAACAATAATATCAAACTTAGCAAGTACATTAATGGTAAGGATTCCAATAATCTTTACGGTTCAACTCCTTCCTCCCTATTGCCATTAATTTTGGTAAAATTTGTAAAATGGTAAAAATTGAAGAACTAAAAATATATGAATTGCAAGCTAAGGATATGAACTCAATGTAGAGCACCACCTGATAGACAGACTCAACAACCGGGCGCTCTACGATTACATGAGGTCGCCTATCACAATGAGGCCGTCTACCCCCAACACATGGGGCGCTCTACGTTTATATGAGGCCGTCTACCTCAACAACAGGGCGCTCTACGTTTACATGAGGCCGTCTACCCTAACACATGGGCGCTTTACGTTCACATGAGACCGCCTACCACTATGAGGCCGTTTACCTCAACAATCGGGCGCTCTACGTTTACATGATGTCGTCTACCACAACAACCGGCGCTCTACGTTTACATGAAGCCGTCTACCCCAACACTTAGGCGCTCTACGTTTACATGAAGCCGTCTACCCCAACACTTAGGCACTCTACGTTTACATAAGGTCCCCTATCACAATGAGGCCGTCTATCCCAACACATGGTTACTCTACGTTCACATGAGGCCGCCTACCACTATGAAGTCGTCGATCCCCATGAGGCCCTCTATGTTCACATAGGATGTCTACCACTATGAGGCTGTCGACTCCCATGATGTCGCCTACCACCATGAGACCCTTTACGTTTACATAGGCCGCCTACCACCATGAGGCCAACACTACACTTAACCAAACAAATGTCAACAAGCTGGATGGGAGTCGCTCAACGGTAAACGCGGGCACAACCAACCGCCTAAGAAGTGGGGGTCATCCCCTTAGAACGTGGGTGAAGTGGGAAGACTCACGTGGGACACGTGACACCATTAACTGCTGAACGGGTGCGTTGCATCAGGCACCTATAAATACCCCCAAGGTGAGAATTGTATGATTCTATTGAAACTTTACTGCTTGAACTTCAAATACGCTTTTCTCAAACTCTTAAATCAACTACTGATTCTCACGCCTAAGGTACAACATGGGAGAAAACCCCGACCTCATTTTACAGGTAGCATTCACTGATCGGAGCAGCCGGAACACCCTTCTTGTCAACGAATTCACGGAGATTCATCTCATTGCAATTTCATTGGCGCCGTCTGTGGAAAACCACTGAACAAAAAGCTATGTCAAGGAGATGGACTAGGAGCGAAACACGCATGGTTAGGAATGCGACAGAGATAGAGTCGGAGTCTGTTGTAAGGGGTCATGACTTGCCACCGCCACCATAAAAATCGCAGCTCCTTCGTAGAGTTCGTCGGATGCTGTACGTGAGCAACCGCCCGAGGTGGCTCAAATGGTTACCGCCTATTACTCAGCCAATAACTGGAGATATGGGGGCCTCAGGTTTTGTGTTTCCACAGATTCCTCAACCCGTGACAGACTTGGAAAAGAAGATAGAGGAAATGATGACTCAAGATATAGATGATGCATTCACTGAGAAAAAGGACAGGCGTAGAAGGAGGATCTGTTCGCCCCTGAAATTATGGTTGTACCTTTGCCGAAAGGTTTTAACAGCCAATGATAGAAGTATATGACAGAGTCACAAACCCGTTGGATCACCTGCGAACCTTCGTTGACTTAATG
>CAIGRP010115471.1:0-11327 GCA_903798385.1 Fraxinus cuspidata | reverse complement strand
ACCTAGGATTCTTTTAGCCTTTCCTAAGTCTTTCATGTCAAATTCCCCATTCAAACTTGTTTTTATGTTACTTATCCATTTAGGTGATGAACCAACTAAGAACATATCATCCACATATAGCAAAAAGAACACATAGTCATTATTAGAATCATTTTGTTGGAAATAAAGATAATGATCAAACTTACTCCAATGAAACCCTATGGATAGTACAAAAGAATCAAATATTTTATATCACTGTCTAGGTGATTGTTTTAAACCATATAAAGATTTTTTCAAAAAGCACACATGATCAGATTTTAATTTATCTTTAAAACACTTGGTTGATTCATAAAGATTTGCTCATCAAGTTCACTATATAAAAAAAAAAGTTTTTACATCATGTTATTCAAGTTCCCAGTCAAAATGTGCAACCAATGCAAGTATAACTCTAATAGTAGTGCACTTAACAACAAGTGAAAAAATCACGTTGTAATCAATCCCCTTCTTCTGAGTGTACCCCTTGACCACTAACCTAGCCTTAAACCACCTAGCCTTAAACATTAAGAGTTCAAATGCGCTAGTACCCTCCTTAACCTTAAATACCCACTTACAGTCAACAATAGATTTGTTCTTAGGTTTAGGTACTAGCTCCCAGTTTGATTCTTTTCTAAAGAACTCATCTCACCTTTCATTGCCTTAATGTACTCTTCAGATTGTTAACTTTTCATCGTCTCTTCAAAGGTCTTTGGCTCCCTATCAGCTAACTCCTCATAACTCGCATGAATAAAAGCTAGCTCAGATTCATAACCAAATCTTATGGGTGCTCTAGACTGTTTTCTCTCTTTATCCCTAGCTAAATTATAATCTGCTAGAGGATTCTCTTTTCGGGATGTTCGTCTATTACTATTTTCTCTCTATTCTCTATGTCAAGTTGTTGTTCCTGAGTCTCTACCTCACTCTGTGTAACATGGATAGATGTGCTAAATTTCCCTAACTCCACCTTCAACTGATTTCTCCGTCACCTTGTTTTTCTTCACTTACAGGTTCAAATTCAATTTTAAGGCATGTCATTTCACTCTCATTGAATGTAACATCTCTACTCACATTGATCTTAACCCTATTTTGACTCCTGTCCCATGACCTGTACCCTTTGACACCCTCAAGGTTACATAGAAAAACACATTTTCTAGCTCTAGGTTCAAGCTTTCTCTCAAAATACAGTACAACTAAAAGTTCTAAGTATAGAATAATCACTTAGTTTACCAAATCGTTTTTCATGCAGAGTATCACCATTCAATGCAATAGATGGAGTCAAATTAATCAGATAACAAGCAATCATAATAGTTTTTCCCCAAAAAGACTTTAGGACTCCAAAACTTAACATCATACAATACACTTTATCAAGTATGGTTCTATTCATCCTTTCTAGTGGCGGATCCAGGATTGGAGATTAGCTAGGGCGATCGTTGACCGTTGACCATTAATTTTCGACATTCAACGCCTATAATAATGAGGTCCTTTATTAATATTTATTTAAATAATATTAAAACAAATAAATTAGTTTATTTCATTTACATCAATAAAAATGGTACATGAGCTAGTATATAAATTATCTACAAAAAATGCAGTAGCCCCATCACAAAATTGTATAAAATTCCAAAAAATTACTAAATCAAAAGTTGAACATTAGTTAATCTAAAACACTATCATCCCTAAGGGGAGTAGCAACTTTATTAAGAGTATTTTTTTTTCTTAATATGTAAAACACTATAAAAAAAATTTAAGAAGATGAATGCAAAAAAAATCGAAACACTATAAAAGATTCATTTTCTGAACATTAGTTAATCTAAAACACAAATTTAAGAAAATCAAAACTGAATTACATAACAGTATAAAAAAATAAAAATCAGAAGTTTCACATTCACAAAATTAAACAAAAGACAAACACAAAAACAAATTGAAGAAGATAAATGCAAAAAAATTACCGGCAGGCGACAGTGAGGCGGCGTGTGTCTGTAGATTGTAACATCGAAAATCGCCAAGCTGGAGTCGAGACTCGAGGTAGAATAGAATAGGGTTTCGACTTTCAAACATTTTGCTAATGGAAACCAACCACTGATTTCTTTTTCTTCTAATTCCAAATGGATTCTCACTAATGAACATTTTCAAATAAAAAAAGGCCCCAGTCCCACCCAAACTTCATCTTCCCCATCTTTCTTTTTTCTACCCGTCTTCTCAGTTCTCTGTCTTCTTACCCGCAGACATTTTTGAAAATTCAATTGCTCAATCGCTATACTTGAAGCTCCTAGCGGATTCAGCACGGGCGGCCGTAGAGGCTGGCCAGGTGCTGGGTCCGCCAGTGATCATTTTCGCTACCCATTTTGTTTGGGAAATGTAAGGAATATTTTTATGTCTTGTTATCTGATTCTTTGCACATATTATCAAATTCAGTGTTACAAAATTCAAGGCCATTATCAGTTCTCAANCTTTTCGCTACCCCATTTTGTTGGGGAGTGTAAGGAACAATTTTATGTCTCGTTATTCCATTTTCCTTGCACATATTATCAAATTTGGTATTGCAAAACTCTAGGCCATTATCAGTTCTCAAAAACTTGATCTTTATACCAGTTTGGTTTTCAACTTGTCTTTTCCAATTATTAAAACTATGAAAAGTGTTGGGTTTATCCTTTAATAGATAAACCCACACTTTTCTACTGTAGTAATCAATAATAGACAGCAAATACTTATTTCCACCTAAGTTGGAGGACTGCTAGATGGACCCCATAACTTTGAATGCACATATTCAAGCATGCCTTCAGTTTTATGAACACTCGTGGAGAAAGTTGTTTTTATGATATTTACCAAGCACACAATTATCACAAAAGGATAAATCAAACACACAGTTATTTCCAAATGCACATTTTTCATTAAGAAGTTTAATCCCCTTCATACCCACACGTGCAAGTCTATTGTACCATTTTTGTGTGTGATCACCTGTAGAGGCGATCTCGTCAGACCCATCTCCCAAAAAGTTCTAAGCCATCCCTTCAGAAGGAGCACTTCTACTAACCGCATTGCCTCTTCTTCTTTTCACGAGGCTCATTTCTTCCTCAAAAGCCTCTTCCATGTCTGTCACTTTTATAGAAAAGATGGGTTCTATTTCAATTAGATGTCTTAGCAACTCATTCAGAGTTGTTTGGCGCTTAGAGGGAGGAGGAGGTTCAATGTTCTTCGACAGAACTAACTCATCTTTCGAGTTTTCTCCGTAGAAGGCTCGACCTTTTTCCCCATTTTTCCCTTCTTCTCTGAGGGAGGGGATGGATTTATCTTGGACAGATGGGACAACTCGTCCCTTTGATTTTTACAGTAGAAGAACTAATGCTCAACGATTTCTTCTTCTTCGCTTGCACCAAACGCCTTATGAAGAACATATTTAGCTTCACATACTCTTTCTTCTCATGTTGTTTCGTAAGAAAAACAAGCGAGCTGCTAAACAACTATTAAAAACCCAAGTAAAATTGCCAAAATATATAGCAAGGCGTTGGCTTACCCTTGGTTGCCATTAATAAATGTGTTACAAACAAGGCTCGCTTGCCAAGCATGCGGTCTTGAAGTATATCTCCTTAGAAGGCAGCTCATAAATGGCTCTAACGATAACCCACTCTGAGGGCTCCAATATCTCTTTATTCAGCCTTATTACATGTTTCAACTTTTTCGACAGGCTCGTGCCCACTTCAAGGATTATTGCTACACTACACTGCTTTCTTTTTCACCACCAACTTAAAAGTCAATGCATTATATGAATAATCATCCTTGGACTTCAAGGACTATTGCTACGCTACATGGCTTTCTTCTTCTCCACCAACTTAAAAGTTCACGTATTATATGAATAAGCATACATGGACACTATTGTTATGCCTTGATTCACGAGGTTTCAAATATCCTATGTGGCGAGCAAATGTAGGGTTAACATGGGGAAAATCTAATTGAACCCCTTCCTATGGCCGAACTAACATACTTGCCTACCTTGCGAGAGGAGAAATCTTAGATGTAGGAAAAAGGGATAAAGGGAATGGGTGCGAGAGGGACATGAACAATTGAGAAGTTGAAGAGGAACCATGCGTGCGTATGTTATGTTGAAGAAGAGCCAAACGAAATGCCTTGACCATTTTACTCTTCGAGTTTCAAATTTAAAATGAGTCTATGTGTGCATTTAATAGTGGAACTCACAGCAGATGGATGAAATGACGTTTTCCACAATGAAATGTTGAATAAGGGTAAAAATGCAAAAAATTGAAACTTATGAACGTTTTGCATACTAACTGCCAAACGTAAGGACCTTTTTGTACTAATAAGCCATTGTATATAATCATATTCTCCTTGATTCTATGTGTACCGAACGTGTCCTTAATTATGTATAAGTAACGTGAGACAACGTCTACGTGCAATGACAAGGGTGGGAAACTAGTACTCATGTCACAGTTGGACAAGTCATGGTTTGATTGAACAAGGAATTTTCACATTTTGAATATTGTGTCACAACCTGAATAATGTGGGAGGGAGGGGTAGAATAGCATTAAAAAAACCAGACAATAGGATGAAAAATAAGGGGGGAAAAACACATAATGACCTATCATATATTATCCAAAATAATTGTTTAAGTGAATTTGAGAACAAAAAGCAGTATAATAAAAATCATAGAAAACATCATCACTATAACACCAAAAACACAAATGAGAAATGAAAAATACTAAAATGGGTATTCTAGTAATTGATTACCTCTCGAGTTTAGTCTTAAAAAAAAAAACCCCACTTTGGTGTTCTTGTAATTTAACGTATCTTTGCATGTTTGTATTTTTTAGAGATAAATGAAGATCACATATGAAGATAAGTTAGTTCCAATCGAGAGAAATTATTAATGAATTAGTAACATTGATCTTAATATTCGAATATGTGTTGTCTAGATTTAGAATTGTGATTTAAATGGATAAACGTAGGGATATTCAAAGTTATAGTGTTTTGTCATTTAGTTAAGTTTTATAATGCTTCCACATTAACTAGTTAGATTAGTTAGTTTAGATTTTAGATTGTTAATATAAAACTCATTCATAAACTAATCTTGTTTTATGATGCCAAATACTTTTAGGGATCTATTTTGAGATCTTGTTGGATGAGAATTAAAACCAAAATTTTAATGAATTTTAATAAAAATTGATGAAGTATATAATTAAAAAATTGTGCATCCTATCAAGCCCCCATTTGGCCCCTTTCTTATTCTTGTTTTTTTCTCTATCTTATTTTCAATTACACAATCATTCATAAAATAATATTACATGTAAATCGAATTTTTTTTCAACACACGTATTTCTAACCTTAAAAGTTGAAGAAAGGGGCCAAATGAATTGTAAATACGTGATTAAAATTAATTATTAAATAGAACGTGCCTTCATTAATGAAAAGCACCGTGCCAAATTTATTAAAATCCCGCTTTTATTAAAATCCCGCTCAGTTTCTTATTTCGAATCCCACTACAATATTTTAACGACCACGCGCGGACGCCTCTGCGACACGCGCTGTCTCGATCTCTCAATATATCACCTGATCGCACAAGCACAAAAACGGCGGCGATGGCGAGCGACTCACTGTTCTCGGAGTCGCTGGAACCACTGCAAGACCTCAATGGACCGTCTCTCTTCCCCCGTACAATTAGGGCTTCAACTGACTGTCCAATTCCATCCGACTCCAAAGACCTAAATTCAATTCATCATTTTATGAAATCTTTGGTACTTGAAGGCGGCTTAATTTTTAATTTGTTCATATTTTGTTCTTGTCCCAGCTTTAATTTGTTGAATTCCTTAATTTACGCTTCCACTCGATGCCATGAGCTTAGGAAGTCTAATTTTGCGGGTAGAGAAAGTGATTTGTGTAGTCTTTTTAGGTGGCTGTTATATCTTTTTGCATGCTGATTGATGCATATTAATTGTAAAAACCCTAGCAATTTGGAGACTGATTTATATTGTATCGTAAATTTGTGAATTTCAATTCCATCTGCAAAAATGGCACTGGTTCCAGTTTGATTTCATTATTTTATGAGCTATGAGGTCTAATTTTGAAAGAAAAGATGGTATATGAACAGTTGTGTTTGTTGATTATGCTTCTGGTCTCAGAAAGAGTTAAGGAGTCCTGAAAAGCTTAGGAATGAGGCAAAGAGAATTATGAATGGAGCAGCGCTTCTCGGTTCGAATTTTGCAAGCATCGCTGAAACTGTGAGCATCAGTGATGCTGTTGCTGCAAAGGGCAAAGGCAACCCTCAAGAACGAAGGCCAGGGCTGGCCCTTGGTCGTAAGAGGGCTCGGTTTTCATTGAAGCCTAATGTGAGGTGAAGACTAGTGCTCATCCTTACTTTTAGTTGCACTAGTGTTCTTTTAAGAGATTCACGTGTTAATATTAATGATATATTTTGGTAGCAGTCAGCCTTTAGTGACTTTAAAACCAACTGTGAATGTTGATCAGCTGGAAGACCCGGACAAATTTTTTGATGCTTATGAGAGGCTTGAAAGTAAAATTCTTTGTTTTCATTTTTCACTTTTCTTATTTTTGTATAAACTTTTTTAATTTTCATGGAGGATTCATGTTTATTAATCTACAGATGCCCAGAAGGAAATACGGAAACAGCTTGGCGACCGCACAAACAATTTGAATGAATTCAAATCTTCAGCTAATGCACGTCGTCGTCGACCTGGAATTTTGGGGTATATTTACTTCTTTTTTGTCGTCTTGATTATTATATTTCACAATAAAATTGGTAGTTTTTAAGGCATTTGTATTTGGTAGCAACTTATCTGCTCATTCTTTTTAACTGCAGGAAGTCATATATTTATAAGCACCGTTACTCTGCAGTGCCATCTGAAAATGATGACTCACTAATGTCCTCCCAAGAAATAGTAAAAGAGGATGCAGTGCCATCTAAAAATGATGATACAGTAATGTCCTCCCAAGAAATAGTGGAGCAGGATGTTCCGAATGCTCCTAAACATGATTCTCAGCGAAACATAATTGACTCCAATACCAGTCCCAATGTTGATTTACAGGAAGTGGAATTGCCTGGTGAGTGAATGCTATTGAATTGAGGAAACATCAATGTCATTGTGAGAGGACTTTTGTTACTGATTGCATTGCTGCCATTGGAACTTATTGTCCTTTATGCTATTGTCTAGATGCAAATATACCTTCTTCTCAACTTATTAACATTTTAATTTGATTTAACAGACTCAACGACAGAGGTGGGGAATACTGTCAACCATATTTTGGATGAGTTGTTATCATGTAATAATGAAGATTTAGATGGGGATGGGGCTTTGAATCTCTTGCAGGAGCGATTGCACATCAAACCTCTTGATCTTGAAAAATTGTGCATGCCTGATCCTTATCACGTTGGAAGGATTGATGTTATGGCCCTGGAAAAAAAATTGCCAAAGCTCAGGAATAATTCACTGGTAATTGATACTTCGCTAAAAAGCGTACTTGGAGAACTACCAAGTGAACATGAACAAGTGGCAAACAATCCAATCAACAATGGAGCCTCACCAACCCCTCCAAGAAATCCAGTTGCTTCTCTATCTTTGTTGAAGAAACGAATTTTGCAAATTAGTCCCCCGAGAGATCCACATTCTCCACTTAAGGTTAATGTATCAGCACCTCCAAGTGTTTCTCCTGTTCAACCAATCAACAAGCTTCATGATCAGGTTGAACTGAAGGATGTGAACGTGTCTAGCAAGTTGAAGTCATGCATAGATGTTGAAATTAGAGAACCTACCATTTCTAATATGGACTCACAAAAGGCGATAAATGGAAGTTCAGGCAGTTTGCTGGATCCGTTTGTGGACGAAACTGCATGCATACAAAATGCAGATGGATCAAGTCGACCAAATGATTTACCCGATTCCAATGTTCAAGAAGAAACTGTTGTTGGAAACTTAGAAGTGCCACGAAATCCAACCGACCATGAAACCTCACCAACCCCTCCAAGAAATTTAGTTGCTTCTCTATTATCACTGAAGAAGCGAAATTTGCAATTTAATTCTCCGAGAGATCCACTTTCTCCTCTTAAGGTTAATAGGTCAGCACCTACAAGTGTTTCTCCTGCTCAACATATCAACAAGCTCCATGATCAGATTGAAATGAAGGATTCAGGTATGTCTAGCAAGTCGAAGTCAAGCATAGATATTGAAATTAGGGAACCTACACTTTATAATGTGGATTCACAGAAGGTGATAAATGAAAGTTCAGGCAGTTTGACGGATCAGTTAGTGGATGAGAATTCTAGCGGAGAAAATGGAAATGGTGATAGTCAACCAAATGAAGTACCAGATTGCAGTGTTGAAGAAGCAACAGTTGTTGGAAACCTAAATAGCAGTGAGAATATTAGTGCTCTTACTCTGATTTCACATCTTTTTTGGATACATATTTTAACTAATGTGACTTGTTTGATCCATGAGATGCTATATACTATATATAAGAATAATAAACTAAGCCTTGTTCCCTATAAGCTACACGAATCCTTTTTCTCTATTACATTTGGTTCACTGTTAGGTCTACAGAGATTCTGTGTTACTATATTATGATAGATGATACTGTGTCAATAAATTGTTTATGCCCCCTGTTTGAGCCCCATTTTTGAAAAAAATGTGTTTTGAAAAAGTGATTTTTTGCAGAATGTGTGGTTGGAAATGAGTTTTGAAAAAATGAGTTTTTGAAAAATGGGGGCCAAACATAGGCTATATCAGATGATATCTTTCATCTTTTAATAATTTAGTTAAATTGGTCTTCAAGCAAACTACCTGTGATTGCATGTAATCATCTGTACTTGTGATCATAGCCAATTCAATCTTCTTGCATATTCAATTCAATTAAGTCTTATCTTATACAATTCGTTTTCTGGGCCTCATTATATATTGTTTATTTATTGGTATTTCAGTATACTATATTTGCATGAAGCTGAGTTTTATTGAGGCAATTCAAATGAAAATTTCCATGAAATGAGCCATAAGTTGGCAAATTGTGCTAGTAATCCTTAATGACCTAGGGTTGTCTGAAATATGATATGAAGGCTTTCATTGATGTTAAAATCATAACCTCAAATCTTGTCAATAAATGAAAAAATATAGAATATTCTTCTGTAGGAAAACAATTAGATGTTTAGTAGATTTAAAGCTGGCTTTGATATGCTTTATGGTTGCTGAATATCAGTTTATGAGAACCAATGTCGTCATGTAATTATAATTTCACAGAATGATATTTTAAAAGTTTTTATGTGGCACTAGAATCTCAGCACTGACTTGGTAGATTTAAGTTGGTAATACTTAGCTACACAATGAACTCTTAAAAAGCTGTGAGGTCCCCACTTTCATGCTTATTCTTTCACCCTTGGTTACTTACTCTTTTATAGGTTTACGCCTATACATGGGTGCGGAATGCCCTTCTTTGTAACGAGTAATGACAGTAGTTAATAATTGTGTCATTGATTTGACATATTTGAAGTCTTACGAAATAATGAAGCACGAGCACCTCAACTGGCAATCATGATATCATGCTCTAACCTAAGATTTATTCTAAAATATTTGATATAGTATCTATAGCAGGAAATAAATGATATCTGCCCATGTTTTCACTGAATTTTGTATTATGAATAAAGTGCAGATTATATATATATCTGTAAAATTTTCACTTTATTGTTTTGATGTTCTCTCCCTTTATTTTCTATCCTCCTGACGCATCTACCAATTCTTTCTGTACTTGTAGATGATGTCATGGATATTCCATCCAGGATGCAGCAGTTCGATAATGAACAACAGCCTGAGGTCTTCCTAACTTATTCTTCTTTCTTTTCTCCGTTCTTATAGTTTTATGCTTTTTCTCCTTGAATCTAAATTCTCATTAGTGGTCATTATTCTTTCGTTTATTTATCAGTTCACAATTTGTTTTTTCGCAATATTTTACGGTGAACTCATTAACTTTACTGTGATTATTCTTGTTTCAACCTTTAGAAGCTAGTTCTTTCTGTCTGTGTTTCTACATATTTGAATATACTATGTATAAGTGCCTAATAATATGCACTAGGCAGTATGCTATCATATGTCTAACTTAAGAAGGAATCATGACTTTTGGTGGATCACCATGTAAAGATAGAAATGACAGATTTATGAAGACTAAATAATTCTGTATATGTTATTTTATAATCAATACAATGCTATGTACCTTAATTTATACTACAATGAAGATTACGTAAAAGGAAGATAATCTCGTAATAAAAGGAAAAAAACTGACCTAACTAATTATTAGTTAAACAAGGTATACAATCAATCACACTATACAATTAATAGAATTCCATAATTTTGGGATTTCTTCACTTCCTCTCAAGCTAGATCGTAGATATCGATCATTTTCAACTTGCAAATGAAATCATCGAAACATTTTCTACGTAGACCTTTGGTGAATACATTCGCAATTTGTTATTTAGTAGGGACGTAGGTCATCATACAGTTCCGTCTTCAACTTTTGATTTGATGAAATGTATGCCTACTTCTACATGCTTGGTTCGGTCATGCTAGACTCGATCGAGAGAGATTTTTATTGCTGCTTTATTATCGCAATAGAGTTTGATTGAGAATTTCACTGTAACTTGTAGTCTTTCTAAGAGTTTCTTTAACCATAGTCCTTCGCGCTTTCCTTGAGCCTAAATTAAGGTTTAGCATTGCTTTTGGTTACTACATTCTGCTTCTTACTTCTCCATGTTACCAAGTTCCACATACAAAGATGTAATAGCCAGTAGTTGATCTTGTGCCTCTATTGATTCTATATAATCAGCATCCGTATTTCTACTCATTTCTTTTCATTTTTCTTGAAGAGGAGTTCTTTACCAGGAGAGCTTTTTAGGCATAGAATTCTGTATACCGCTTCTAGATGAGCTTTCTTTGGAGAATGCATATGTTGGCTTACCACATTAATTGCGAATGCAATATTCGGCCTAGTGTGCGATAGGTAGATGAGTTTCCCAACTAGTTGTGAGTATCATTAGGTTTACATCCAAGCATATCAGTTTCAATTAGGAGGTCCAGAACATACTGATGCAGGACGGGGAAGAATTAAGAAGCAACAAGAAGGGGGAGGGGAAGAAGCCGTGAGAAAGGAGAGGGGAGAAGAAAGAAGAAGAGGGGAAGAGAGAAAACGCGGCCATCGCCAAACGTAATTTTATTCAATCATATTCATCAACTATCTAAACTGTAATGTAAAAATTGTTTAAATACTGAGAACCTAGTTAAATGACGGGCTTGGGCCAACCCACTACT
>CAIGRP010115464.1:0-12504 GCA_903798385.1 Fraxinus cuspidata | reverse complement strand
GAAAAAGAAGGCATACTCAAAGTTGTAACATGGCTACTAAGAATAGCAAGATAATGATTTTTGGTGCTACTGGTTATCTTGGTGTAAAAATGGTGAAAGCAAGCATTTCCATAGGCCATCCAACTTACGCTTATGTTCGTCCGATTAAATCGAATGGTGCCGATCCTTCCAAAATTAAGCTTCTCAACAATTTCAAGTCCTTGGGAGTAATCGTTTTCCAAGTATTACCTCATCTTGATTAAAGAGTTTATTTAGACAAAATCGACTATTTTTCAATATGATCAAATTTCAATTTTTTGCATGGTAACATCATTTTTTCAATAATATTATCTAATTAAATCTTTAAACAGGGAGAACTCGACGAGCACGAGAAACTCGTTACGGTGTTGAAACAGGTAGATATTGTGATATCTACTCTTGCAGTCCCTCAACATCTCGAACAACTCAAGATAATAAGTGCCATGAAAGAAGCAGGCAATATTAAGGTTAACTGATTAATATTTCTAGTCTTTTTCATAACAAAATCTTACCTTTTTCGGCTTTTTTAGGGTTCATAAGATGGGATATTAATTAACTTAATTTACTGTTCTTGAACGCTAGAGGTTTGTTCCTTCAGAATTTGGCAATGAAGTTGATAGGGTAAGGGGATTACCACCATTCCAAAAGCTGCTGGACAATAAAAAGAAGATAAGAAGGGCAACTGAGGCAGCTGGAATACCATTTACCTATGTGTCTGCAAATTCATTTGCTGCATACTTTGTTGATTACTTGCTCCATCCGTGTCAAAAATCCGACCGTGTTACTATCTATGGAAGTGGTGAAACCAAAGGTAAAATCATCCAAGGAACTATCTCGTTCAAACGCTTAAAACCTTCAAATTTATCAAATATTTCTCAAACCCTCAAACTCCAATTATTAATATATTTGTTCCCTGGCTGGGATAGCACTTGTGTGGTTCGCGTTATGATGGCCCTACTATCATCTATCTCAAATACTTCAAATCTGCCAAAAAAAAAAAAATTCGAAGTTACATTATTTTCAGAAAATTTGGAGCTATATGTGGGGACTGTTACAGAACTAATGTTATGTGTTTGAATGAAAGGCTCATATATTTCCAGTACAATTTGCTTTCATTCTATCCAAATAATTTTCCTATTTCTAGTACAATATGCTTTCATTCTATCCAAATAATTTTCCTACAATCAAATATGACAACAAATATGACAGTATGGACAGTTAAACATGACATTTTTATGGCATGCCGTGATACTGGAAAGTTTCTTTTAAGCAATGGAACCAATTTACTGAAAAACAAAAGAAAAATACAAAGTTCTTAGGAGGAGGACAAAGGCCAAACCTCCAACTGTCAATATATTGTTAGAATTAGGGCGTGGGCGTGATAAAAAATTTTATTTGGAAGTTTATTTGAGAATTCTATTTGAAGGCTAGTTGGGAAATCTAGTTGAAGTCAATTTTGGAATTCAAATTGGAATTCAATTTGGGAGTTCAATTGGAAGTTTGTTGGACTTGAAAAAGACTTAAAGGAGTACAAGTTGTAATAGGAGGGAAAGAAATCATGCAAGGAGAAAGAAAAAGCGAAATAGTGCTCGCTACGCGCCTTGATCCCTATCGAGCGCTCTGTATAGGAGCTTCAACGCTCGCTATCCACGAGAAGGCCGTTTGAGTGGCGGTCTTATCAAGATTCAAGCGTTTTCGATTTTGGCAAGTTTTTTAAATCTTATTTTATTTAAAACATTCCATTATTATATAGACTTGTTATAATTGAACTTCATCACATGTTAGGCTCTTCCATGCACTATAATTTGTAATATTCCATTATTGATTTAACAAATTCTCATCTTCTATCCGTAGATTTTTTTCACGTAAATCTCGTGTTCTTGTTTATCATATTATTCTGGTTGCTTTATTTAACTAACATATATTCTAGGATGGGGTCGAGATACAAAACCTCCAATTAAAGTAAGACAAAACAAAAAAGGAATATGAACCTAAACTTAAAGAGTCAGAAAATGTAAAACTCGAACACTTTGAGGCATCAATTTTAGTAACAAATAAACTTCTTTCTTTACAAGATTCTTTTTTTTTTTTTCTAGATTACAAAGAGAAAATAACTTTGCTTTAATGGAAATTTCTTTTGTGCAGCGGTGTTGAACTACGAAGAAGATGTTGCAGCCTACACTGTGAAAGCAGCAACCGATCCAAGGGTTGCCAATCGAGTCATTATCTACAGACCCTCAAAAAATATTGTTTCTCAACTGGATTTGGTTTCTTCATGGGAGAAAAAGACAGGACGAACAATGGAAATGATTCATGTTTCAGAGGAAGAACTCACTAAGCTCTCCGAAAGTAATTAAATTATAATTCACTTTATCAACATATTTATTGGCTTAATCTACATGCTTTTTTTTTAATCTTAAAAGATAATATATATATATATATATATATATGTCACCAGAGTGTTTAGCATAAGCTAAGTATTGGTGCTTAGAAGATCAGTTCTTTATATGTATTTCTGCTAATATATTGGCCTTCATAAAGAAATCATAAAATTGTATAAATGTTATTAAAGATTAAAAACAAAATCCCTAAACTGGACAAAGCAAAAGGGGAATGATTTTCATCTTTTTGCTTATACACGATAATTTTCGAGACTACTATTTGGATGGTTGGAAGTTGTTGAAGACTAAATTTAAATAAATTAATGTGTCTTTAACAACTTAAATGAAATTTTATATGGGGTGGTTCCACAAGATATGGTTCTCTATTCAAGTTTTTCAACTGCCTATTTATAAAAATTGTGCCCGTCTCAAACATTTCATATATTGAAACTGAATTTTTTGTGTTTGCAGGCTTACCCTTCCCAGACAACGTTAGAGCGGCCATTCTTCACAATATATTCATTGCAGGAGATCAAGTAAGTTTTGAACTCACAGAGAAAGACTTGGAGGTCACCAGGCTCTACCCTGATTACAATTACACTTGTGTTGATGACCTTCTCAATCTTTGTCTTGTTAATCCACTCAAGGTCAAGTTGGCAGCCTTTGCTTAAACAACCCCTTTTTTTTTCCTCTTTTGGCTTATGTGTGTAATTTCATCAAATAAAACTTAATACTTTTGCTGCATACTGGCTTACTGTTAAATTCTTATAATTATAATTTTAAAGCCATTTTAATATTTGCCTTCGGTAGAATTTTACTGTCGCATTAATTGACTATCTATCCTTTTGTCAGTGTTAAACTAAAGAGAACATAAATAGGAAGAACTCTTAACATGAATGGGAAACCTAACAAATTTTTCGTAGCATTTCCCATTTGATGGTTTAATTATTCCCGAAGAAAATCTTTAGGACTCACAGGGCATGCGCAAATTAAACTTCTATTGAGTTCAGTGTATCAACTGGGAAGGGAAAGTTTTTAGGACCACAAATGACTAAATTTGTTTGCAGGGGACCTTGAGGCCAGCAATTCATTGTTTATGTGGAAATACTTGCTGGGTTTTGCTTAAAAGCACATGAAAATCGACAAGAGAGCAGGGCCACTTGATCAAATAAATCGACTGTGGTTATTACTTTTGGCTCATTATTTTTTCTTTTCAAAATAGTGCATGCTCAAATTACTTAACCAAACTCTTATAGTATTCTTATTCAAAATCTCAAAGCCAATTTATTGATCAACAATCATGTCAAATTATATTGATAAGCGTGTACAAAGTATGGGATTGGATTTATGATCTTTAAGTCCAAAAGCTCGCGATAGTTCGAAACATTGTGTTAATCGTATGATATTCACACCTTGTTCACGTTTTAATGCTCATGGTGTTTGAATATTACTCGAACAATTACAAATTTCCACACCTCAAGAATTCTATTATAAGAACGTGTATAACAGAGACGTAATTGGTCCTATTTATATTTGATCTAGAGAGACCCAACAGAATCCTATTGGGAATCTCTAAAAGCATATCTAATAATGCTCTTTATTTCAAGGAGAATATTTCTCAATTTAAAGAGAATTTCTAGATAATTTCCAAAAATAAAGAATAAGACTTTTTATACAAGTTCAATAATACTCTTTATTTTGCCCTTTTTTTTCCCAGGAGCTATAAATTATTGATCAACATTTGGTCTCTTTAAAATTGGTTTCCTACTACATAAATTCATGAAATGTTGTGAAATAACAATGAAAATATTAAAACTATTATATAAAGAGGGAGTTTGCTCTCTACATTTAAAATCTCAAGAGTTCGATACTTGCTCTCAAAAATAGTGGGAATTGGACAAAGAAAGAGTTTATTTTCAAAAAGATCAATTTGTCACGTCTAAATTAATATACTACCATTTAGCCTCCATTTGACAATGTTATAAATCATTTGTAAAGAGAATAAGACGAATAGTAGAGAATTCCACAATATGTGTGGATAATAAATGAGTATTAGATATTAATTTATGATTGAAATTAATATTTGATTTTAATTAAACTTATAAACTATTTATAAATTAGCTCTTGTTTGGAACACATTAAAATTTTCATTTTCATTCTTTTACTTATTTTCAACCACACATTCTTCAATAAAATAATATTTTCAATCACATCAATAATTTTTCATTCTTTTTCAACTACACATTTTTCATCAATCTACTATTTCAGAATATATTCTTCCAAAATAATGTGGCTCAAACACACCATTAATTGTAAAAACTTACGATTCCTTCTAAATCTTAGGTGATAAGATTCACTTAACCCCTGATTGGTAGAAATTAAAATCAGATTTTTAGTAGTTTTGAAGGACTCACTTGAACATGTTAAAATGTTGAAAAGAACAAAATTGATAAGATAAAAATGTTGAGGGCCAAAATTTAAAAGGCCAAAAGGTTAGGGGCTTGTTGTACTATTTAATGTTTAAAGTAAAAAAATTAAGGGGACGATGAACTCCGCTGCTATTTGTCACGATCAACCACGACAATAAAATCGTGGTTGACCGTAGTTGGGCCTTTAGTGCCCTATTTGATACGGTTTGATTTGGCCTTTAAAAAAAAAAAAAGGAACAATTTTCATAATTTGGTTAGGTATTTTGCCGACTTTTTGAGGCGTGACTTATGTGACCCGTTTGATGCTATATCAATATCTAATCTAGGTAAAAACAAGGGAGGTTACAAAATAGAAAATTAGAGAAAATACGGAGGAGAAAAGGAAGAAAGCTAGTGTTTCAAGATTTTTCAAGGAAGAAGACGAATTTTTGGTACAAGATCTTCATTTTTTCTTTTTCTTCTCTTAAATCCAAGGGATGTACTCGAAATCTTGTATTTTTCTTATCTCATGATATTTAATTTAATGAAAAGTTGGACATCGATGTTAACTAGTTTTGAGCCTTAAAATTATTATGTTTTGATGTTAAATTGATGTTGTATTATTCTTACTTCTTTTCTTCATATTTTGAATTACTTGTTCACTAATATATTGATTTGTGAATACTAACAAAGGAGGTGATTTAATTTTTAGATCATTTAGTACAAGTCGGAATTTAGGTAGAATCCTAAATTATCGATTTTCGCACTTCTCATTTAATTTTGTAGATTTATAGCCCTTGTTTGGTCCAAATTATTTTTAAAATACATTTTCTCTATTTTATTTTCAATTACACATTTTTTAATAAAATAATATTATATGCAAATCCAATTTTTTTCCTTATTTTTTAATCACACATTCTCCATTAAAATACTATTTCAAAATACATTTTCATAAAAAAAAAAATGGTGCTCAAATAGCCTCATAGTTTTTAGGATCGTAACTAAGATCAATTTTTAATTATTTTTACTCGAATAGAAGTTAGAAATATTAAAATCAATTGTCAGAAAGATAGCCATCATGAGGACGATAATCCGTACTCTTAGATCAACATTACTAATTGTTAACTAACTTGTACACTTGCAATGAAACAACAAGTTCTAAGCTTGATAAGTGTGTTACTAGCTTATTTGTGAAACTACAACAATACTCTTTATGTTATCTTTATTTTACTTGTCAACAATCTCGTATGATTGCGAATTTCATCGAACATTGATTGCAATTTTCATAAGTTAAATATTTTGAAAATGGAAAAGATTTATTAGGCTAGGTCAAAGTGTGCAGTTTTACAAAATTGAGAGCTTGTTGCGTAATTCTATAATACGAAGTCATACGAGAAAGTCGAACCTGAACAAGAGTGGCGTCGCAATGGTACGCATATAAGAATTTAATATTTTTTGCTTAGTGTTCCAAGATAAAATTAAAGAATTAAATCGTTAAATCCGTTTGACATTTTGCTAACTGATCTTCAAATGAATATAGTGGATGGAATATTTCTCGAGGATATTGTGAGTATTGCGATAAATAATTGAAAATTGAAACTTAACAAATCAATAAACTAAAGTAAAACTTACTTGAAAGAGAATAAAAGTTGCGAAAAATTCTATAATGAAATGAAGGCGGCAAAATTCAAGGCAAGTTTTCAACACTTTGTATTTAAGATGGATTTACCTCGCAATGGTGCTAATGGAGTCTTGGTAATCACCTCCCAAGATACGACAGATTCTCCTAGTAGTAGAGGCACTTCAAACTTCAAGGAATCAATTAACCAAAAAATGGAACGAATGAATTTGATGCAAGAAAAAAATTTGGAAGTGTTTTTATGCAAGAGAATCAAAGAGAATGATATGGAATGAATTTAGACCACCAAGGATGTCCAATTTATAGAGGTTGAGAGGTTGTGGCTGAAAAGACGCATCCTAAAATTCAGCATGTGTTTATGAAAGGATGTTACCCTTCAAGCCACTAGCTATCCGATTAGGCGCTTGAGTGCCCAAAGCAGGGACTCGCTGCTAGCTAGCCTCAAGGCGACCGCTCGAGCGGTGGTCTTATATAGCCAAATTTTCATTTTTTTCTCCTATCTTTGGACAACTATTTCTTATTCATCCGAAATTGATTTTGAAATTTCAAATATACTATGATCATCTACTCAACAAGTAAAACGAGTCAGTCTATTCACTTGTGTGCTTTAAGTATTGAAACCTATTTGATTATTTAGTTGAATTTGATACAAAATCAACTTTTGTTAATTTTTCTTAACCAAATTCCAACAATTCCCTGAATGAATGAAAATGACCAAATATGAAAATGATAGTAGATAAACAAATGTAAAGCATCGTGTCACGAGAGATAGCCTTTGACTTCGAACCTGCATTAGTGAAATACTACCAGATTTACTTGGCTAATTAATGAACATGATGTCTTGAAATATTCAGCAATTGTTGTAAACCAAGACAACAGTACTCACACAACATTTTCCCTAAACCGTTTCGGTTCTCATGATTGCGTTTATTTTTGCTCTGAACTACTCTTGGATTCATAAGTGTTTTAAAGAATTTCAACCTCAAAATTCTCATAGAAGCTCTCCTATTTTACACTTATATAGACGATCTCCTATTGAGAGTATTCTACCATACTCCACTTGATTTAATCAAGTTCAAGGAATCACTAAAAGCATAACTTAATATTTTGCATGAAGAACTTTGATTATTGTAGGAATGAGTGGGAATTATTTCTTAAGTGCTTCATGAAATTTTCATAATTTAATTATCCTAATGAACAAGATCTTGGGATTTCTAGTCAACAATGTTGGGCTACCATTATAAATGAAAAACGCGTAGTTCGACCCTAACAACACCTAGAGGGGGGTGAATAGGTGTATAATGCGGAAATTAAAATTACTAACGAATTAAATAGCAACAAGTTACTTTTTAATTCTTTTCTAGATGATTAAATATGCAATTCATTTTAGTAATAAATTTGAATGCTGCAGTTTATATGATCAATCAATAAAAAAGTAAAAGTAGTAAATCAACATCAGGATGATCACGGAGAAACCAAACTGGAAAAATCTCCGAGCACATTGCCAGTCAATCCACTATAAACGATTTTAACAATTTACAGTCTATCAGACTTGACGAATCGTATTATCTGATATCCCAACTGCACTCCTTACAGCTCTCCTTGGATCATGTGCTCCCTTGCACCAATCCTTAGCTGCTGTTGCCAAAGCTCTCCGTGAAATCTGCTACCCTGCAGCACTTTTAGCCTTATGGAATCATGTATCTATCGTGGATCAACAAAGAACATGTTGTTCTTCACAGACTGGAACTCCAGTAAACTTTCCTCGATCTTCAGAACTCAAACCAGATGTAGATGAAATGCAGTTTGATATTTGGATTATAGGAACGATGTTTTTCTCACCAAAACAATCAAATAAACGAAGGTTGAAGGATAAGATTGAATGAATCTCTTTCTGATGAAACTCTCTCAGTGTTCAACCTTAAACCTTATGCTCAGATGTGTTTTGGTATTTATAGGTAGGTTAAGAAAAGTAATGGGCCGGTGAAAAAACCTTCAAACCGAGAAATAAAAATTTCCCGGACAACACTGTCGCTCGAGCAAGGGGTCGCGACAATCGAGTGACAACATGTTGCTCGAGCGAAGGAAGGGCGACAATCCGGCGATGATATTTCTGCTTTTGTAGCTCGAGCCAAACCTTGACAACAGTCTAGTGAAAATCCGCCCCGTTTTTCCTCCTTTTGTCATTTTCGAATCCTAGACCTAATGACTCTATTTTCAATAGTTTTCACATTATTCCTTGAGTTTTTAAACATAGTACAACTCAGTCCTTTTTGGTTACAGAATTGCCAATTATAAAATATCTAAAACCTAACAATAAAGACTCTGACGTAGTAGACTTTTTTCCTATTCCCTTCGATAGGCAATATATTTGATCTCTTGTAAGACTTTCGTAAGCAGATCCGCGATGTTTTTCTTTGATTTCACATAATCAATGAAAATGATACCATTTGGTATCACTTGATTAATGGTATTGTGTCTTACCATTATACATATTTTTTTGGGCCCTTCCAATTCTCAATTGACTATCATAGTGTATACCTATAGTTGGTACCGACTTAGGCTAACATGTAATGTCTTCCAAAAAATTACGAAGCCATTCGACTTCTTTACTAGCTTTGTCTAAAAGTTATAGACTCCGATTCCATTGTTGATCGAGCTATACAAGTTTATTTTGTTGACTTCCAAGACAAAACAACGTCACTAATGGTAAAAACATAACCACTAGTAAACTTGAAATCCTTTATATCGGATATCCAATTCGCATCATAATATCTTTCTAAAATAGCAGGGTAGTTGGTGAAGTGTAATCCAAAGTTTAAGCTATATCTTAGATATCTAAAAACCCTATTCAACGCCTTCTAATTATCATTGCTTGGATTACTAGTGAATCTCTATGTTTATTCACAACATATCCTATATCCGATGGATTGCAGTTCGTGATAGCCCAATAATAACTAATCAAGAGGGGAGTGAATTGATTTTTAAAACTTTTTCGAAGAATTAATCTAAATTCAAGAAACTAAAGACTAAATAGATTAATACAAATAATCAGCACAAGTATAAAAGTGATAAGTAAAAGAGAGAGATGATGCAAATAATATAATTGTGGAGATTCGATCCAAAGCAATGATCTACGTCCTTCGACGCGGACAATGCATTTTCATTATGTTGATTGACTTATGTTGTAATCCAACCCTTTATAACGCTTTCAGTGACTTACAAATAAGGAGCACTGATTCTTATACAATGTTGAGTTTTACGGGATCTCGACATGACCAACTGTTGAGCTTTCACGGGACCTTAATATGACACACATGATGACTTACAACAAGGAGCACTGATCCTTATACAATGTTGATCTTTAAGTGACATTAACACGATCTACACTTTATCAAAATGATTTGACAATGGAATATCTCTCTTGATACTTAGTACAAACAAGTTAAGTACTAAGAGAGACTAACACTTCAAAAAAATAGTGATAAATGATAGCTCAAATGTTAGATAAAAACTTTGATGAGTATGATATTCAAAAATTAGATTCAATCAATCAATAATCAATCAAAGTGTTTTAATGAGAAATAAATGCAATGTAGGTTCAAAAATATTCTTAAGATATATATCTCTCTTAATGAATAATTTTAATAAATTAAGTACTAAGAGAGAATGAGAAACTTTAATGAATATGATGATTTTATTTGTTTCATTCTATAAAAGTTTTCAATATGAAGAAATATAAATTTTTATGCAATGTACGTACAAAGATCTTCTTCTAAAATATATCTCTATTTTAAGATTAATATAAATAAGTTACAAAGAGAAATGAAAAAAATTTCACGAGAGAAATGATTCAAGAAGTTTGATTAACAATCAAAGTTTTTGTTATGAAGAAATAAATGAAATGAATGTAAAAATATAATTTTAAGGAAGATTTCCACAAATATATTTCATAAGAAAACTCTCTCCTTTTTATTTTATGAATGTAAAATGAAGTTATATTTATAGCAGTTGAAATGCCAAAATAAATTTGAGAGTTCGAATGACTTGTCGAGTCGATCGCCTCTTGTCCAGATGATAAATATAGTCATTTGTACAGAAAAATTAGAAATCAGAACAGTCAAATATTAGATCGTTGGAAATTTTCGATCAACCGCAGGGCAGTTTGACATTTTTTACGTTTTGATCCAATTTGTTCCAACTTGAAGGTTTTGAAAGTCATGGACTTTTGAAAAGTATTTTTAACTAAATTTTCAAGATAAAAAGTGTTTTTCAAGTCCAAATATCATTTTTAAAAGTCATTTTTTCATTTGATCAAATCATTGTATTCAAATAACTTTTAATATACATTTTTTTTTATAATGTATAGAAGGATCTTGAGCTCATTCATTCATTTACAAATATCAAATTGTTGTACCTTTACATTTTATCTAAAAAATGAAGTATTTGATCTTACTCCGAAGTTTGGCTCTTAAGTTTGAATGTGTGACTACGATCTTGACTTCTTTCATGAGTCCGATTTGTGATGATAGTTTTTAATCTTTGGACCACCATCAATCAATTTTTCATCGCATGCTCTGAAAAATTATAATAACTTGAATTCAACTTGTTAGTAAATTAGTAAATAAGATTAACTTATTTGTCATGATCAAAACTCTAAAGTTATAATAAATCATAGATCAACAATTTTTCCCCTTTTGATTATGACAAACAAGATAATTTGCAAACAATTAATAAAGAATATAAATTTTAACTTTTGCATGTAATCCATATACTCCCCCTATTTTTTACAAACCAATAGCTGGTCATTTTAAATCATATGTTTATCAAATGCTAGCATTTTGATCATATCTTTTCCATCATCACACTCTCATCAAACATATCATCTCATATATTTTTTCCCTTTTGTCATAAACAAAAAGATATAGCATTTAAGATCAAAACACGATCATGAAAAACAATATAAGATTCACCCTTTTAATGTTTTTGAAATCTATCTTACTCAATTTCCCCTTTTATTATAAGCAAAAATATAGCACATATGAGAGGACGAATATGTCATATAAGATCAAAAATTTAAATCAACCATAGAAAATAGTAATATATTCCCCCCGCAATTGAGCACAAGATGCCAAATATATAAAAATTTAAATAAGAGGTTTTATAATAAAATAATAATCAAAGTGATGAAATGACAAAAACATAATCATTTGAGTAAAATTTATATAAATTCTAACCAATTATGCACATAGAATCATATGAGAACATTTAGTATGAATTCAATTTAGCCACATACTTCAAACTCATCGATAATTCCCAAAGCTCCTTTAATATATGAAAATCTATTAGGTGTTAGAGGTTTAGTGAGACTGTCGGTCAATTGATTTTCCATATAGCTAGTAAATCAAAGTGAGCCCCTTTTGATGCTAGAGATCTAATGTCTTAGAGCCATTAAGAATTCTAAGAAATTTGTTTTGGGGGTACTAAAGTGCTATTCTTTACGATTAGATTGAAATATAACATATAAACACATACTAAGCATAATATCGAGTCAACTAGTGGTTAACAAAAAAATAAAGAGATTCGATCATACCTCGATATTTAGTGGAATCAAGAGAAGTACCTTGATCATCTTAATCCAATTTTGTGGATGTACTCAGGAGTGTTCATTGGCTTCAAGTCAACTATTTCAAACCTCTTGAGGATGTCCAATATATACTTATTTTGATTGACGAATATACCGTTACTAGTTTACTTAATTTGGAGACCAAGGAAGAATTCGAGTTCTCCCATTATATTCATTTCAAATTCCATACTCATGCATTTTGAAAATTTTTCACAAAAATATATATTTGTTGTACCAAATATAATATCATTAACATAAATTTGAATAATAAAGGAATCATAATTGACTTTTCTTTTCTTTTCAAATTCATTTTGAATTTTTAAAAGTTTCTTTACCTCATTTTCCAATAAAGAATTCTTCTTTTTAAGGATTGAATTATTTAAAGCAAGTTTTTCTTTTGGTAGAGTAGGATTGTTCACGAAAATATTTGTT
>CAIGRP010115463.1:0-12548 GCA_903798385.1 Fraxinus cuspidata | reverse complement strand
ATATACTAAATTTGATTTTTTGAGTACAAGTATCGTTCCCACTAATACAACTAAATACTGTCAATTTTAACTAACTTAACTTCAATTTAAATTAAAATGATAACCAATTATCAAATAAAATTGTGTACTAAATTTTTAATAAATTAAATAAGAAAATCAAATTAACACGATTAAGAAAATTATGAGGTTAGGTAGTTAGAATTTTCAATTTCACTTAGATTGTTTAGCGTTCATCTTATTCCAATTCATTCAGCCCCTTATTATATGTGCCAATAATCGAATTAACCTAATATGGTTAGTAATAATCTCTATCGAGTAACACTAATCAAATTCGTATATCCGAATTTACTACATCTCTATGTATTCACACACATAAGAATGCATTAACCTACATGAATTCTAGATAGATTGCACAGTCTATAATTATCTCTCAATCTCTTATAATACATATGTTATTTATTGCACGAACTAGAATTATACATACCTCTCGATGTCAGTACTATCCCTAAATCAATTAATTGTTGTGTAGGTAATTGATGCAATAAGCATAAGATAAATAATTAACACGTATTAAAGTGGTATGAAATGTTGGAATTAAACAAAATATTAAAAACCATAAGCTACATCGTCATCCTAACATGAGAAATATTCAGCCACTCATAATGTCGAAACTAAACAAATAATGGTTAAAAGACATCATCTGGTTTAATTACAATAAAAAAGACTAAATTCACTCCGAGCTATTGTTAGTCTTCGCAACATGAATCCCAACAATTATTCTTCGTTTCCTTCCTTTGTGTAGTGTAAATCTCTCTGTAAATTGACAACGATATGTGATTAATTTCCAAAATTCTTTATCAATTATCGATTGATTATTTCAGAAAAATCCGGAACTATTTTCTTATCTCTGATTCCCTTCACTCTTCTTTGCGTCTTCTTCCATGTATTTATTCTTCTCTTTGAAATCAGCTTCTTGTTTGCATTGGAATTCCCTTCATATCACAATCTCATTCCTTTTTCAATTGATCCTAGGACAACTTTAATATAGTATAGTTCTCTACAATTGGTTTAAGGCCAAAGTGAGATTATAAACTCCTTTCGTGCCAATATCATTAATTAAAATTGCATCAAATGCTTTGTTTCTTTCGAACTGTGCGAATCAGTGTCTAGAATTTATGGAGTATGGAATTTGATCCCAAAACTACAGATTTTATTCAATTATATCTTTCTTGATCACTATTTGCTCCAATTTTGAGTTTTCTCTTAACATAATAAAAAAACAAATAATTAACTATAATTTTCATAATAATACTAATAAAGCCACTTATGGTGTCTTAGATAATTGTAAATTTTACACTTATTCCATTTAACATGAGATGAAACCACATAAGAGAACTGTAATAAGAGGTAAGGCCATTGAGTGTCACATGTAATGTATATAAATACATATTCCATTTCACAAAAGATGAAACCACATCAGAGAACTGTAATAAGCGGTTAAGTCGTTCATACGTGTATGTTTTAATTTAATATGAAAGTGAATTGTTGGAGTATGACCCAAATTTTTATTAGGATTAGAATTGGGTTGGTTAACTGATAAAAGGAAACAAGAGTCTTTTTGGTTGGGAAGTCCGGTTGAAAAAGGGATCAAAGTTTATCGAGGATTGGAAGTTTGATTGGTAAAAATGACTTTGGATAAATGAATACTTGGATCTGGAGTTTTGAACAGCAAACTAGCGCCCAAGCGCTTTGTTCGGGAGTACCCAGACACCCATAATGGAAGAAATGGTAGAATTTGGCCCCAAGAAGGCACCCCAGTGCTACAGTTGCAGCATTTGAGTGCACACAACCGAGCATCAATATTCTCTAGTCGGAGTTCATTTTCGATTCTATGTCTGTTTCTTGAGTTATATTTCATCCAAAACACCTGTAATGAGTGCTTATATATACACACATGGATTAAGCTCTTCATAGGCTTGAGTAAACATAGCAAAACATTGTATAGCATACATAGAGAGAACATCAAAATGTGATGATCTAGTTTATAGAAATAGACTTATATATTTTGAGATAGGTTGAGAGTCTTGTGAGATCATTTTATACTTATTTGCTATTGATCATAATGAATTCGCCACCCTTGTTCATAGGCTTTGGTCTCGTATTAAAGCAAGATTTATTGTTTTCGGGTGGCAAGTATGAAATTTGAAATTCCACTTTTGGATCACAATACTAGATTTTCTTTGTGACATATCAAGATGCGAGCAGTGCTCGCCCAATTGGATTTGGATAATGCTTCGTTAGGGCTTAATAGAATGCCTACAGCTTTGATAATGGAGGGAAAGGGCATAAGGATCAGAGGCCTTACTACATATAAATCTTCATCTTTCAAATCATATTCTTTAGGACGTGGTAAAGGAAAAACATGCTGATGCATTATGGTTGAAATTTGAGCAGATATGCATGATTCAGAGTCTAACTAGCAAATTGCATCTAAAGCAGTGCTTATATTCTCATTGCATGACATAAGGTGGATCTGTGGAATATCATCTATCTACATTCGAAGAAGTCATGGCTGATTTGGAGACCATGTAGGTCAAGTACGATGAAGTTGAATTAGGGTTAATTTTACGATGTTCGTTTCCCGCTTAATGTGTTAGCTACATTAGCCTTTCCTGAATGGAATAACAATCATAATATTTCACCAATTCTAGACAACTACGATGTCTCATGTTCAATTCTTTTTGGGTGAAGAAGTACTTTAGGCTCTTATGGTCCGTATAAATATCGCACCTAGCTCCTTATAGATAGTGTTGTGATATCTTTAGTGTATAAACTACTGTTGTTAACTCCAGGTCATGCATTTGGTAGTTTTCTTCATACGATTTTAGTTGTCTGGTAACATATGTGATAACATTAACATACTACATAAGTACACATCCCAGACCCTGCTTAGATGCATCGATGTAGATATCGAAGTCCTCTGACACTTTGGATATGGTCAAAACTGGAGCTGAGGTCAATTTCTATTTTAGTTATTGAGTTAGAACTTCAGGTTCTTCTCATTAATTAGAATTGTTTGCACTTATCTATCAATTAGAACTTCATGTTCTTTTTGGTTAGCTGCGTTATTGGGATCGCAATATTTGAAAACCCTTCAATGTATCTCCTATAATAACCTGTTAATCCCAAGAAGCTGCGCACTTCTCTAACATTAGTTGGCTGAAACCAATTGATGATTGCTTCCACTTTACTTGGGTCAAGTTCTATTCTTTGGGATGTGATCATGTGGCCCAAAAATTCCACTCTATTGATTCAAAATTCCCACTTTTGAATTTGTCAAAGAACTCGTTCCTCAGTATTTCAAGAATAATCCTTAGGTGTTCTGTATACTCGTGCTCACTCTTTGAATAGATTAGTATATCGTCAATGAAGACAATAACAAATTTATCTAATAGTTGCGGAAAACTCGATTCATGAGATCCATTAAAACTGCTAGTCTATTTGTCAAGCCAAAGAGCATAACCAAGAACTCATAGTGCCCATATCAAGTTCCCAATGTTGTCTTAGGAATGTCATTTGATTTAATTTTCAACAGATGATAGCCTAACCTTAAATTAATTTTCGAGAAGACCTTGGCAAGTTGTAGCTGTCAAATAAATCTTCAATTCTGGAGAGGGGATATGTATTTTTTATTGTAATACGGTTCAGCTCTCGATAATTGATGCACATTCTCATCGATCCATCCTTCCTCTTTATGAACAATATGGGGCTCTCCATGGTGAGGCATTGGTCTAAAAAAACCCTTGTCCAGCAACTTCTGTAATTGTACTTTCAATTCCTAAAGTTCTACCGATGCCATACGATAAAGAGTCTTTGAAATTGGGGTAGCACCTAGTACGAGGTCAATAGTAAATTCAACCTATCAGTCTGGAGGAATTCTTGGTAAATCTTCAGGAAACTCATATGAGGAATCCTTAACCACTCGAACTTCATCAATGGTTAGCTCCCTCTGATTAATGCTGGTCAAAGATATCAAAACCCCCTAAACTATCTTCTTTTTAAACAAGTTTTTAGCCTGTAGCGCATAAGTTGAGGTAGTGGCTTTACCCTAGTTCCAAAGAAATGAAAGTCTTCATCACCAAGTCGTTGAAAAATTATTTCCTTCTCAAAACAAAGAATGGTTGCATGATTTTTGGACAACCAGTCCATTCCAAGTATAACGTCAAAATCTTTCATGTTTAAGCACCTTGCCAGATGGTAGTGATACTTCTAATATGTTATCAAGGGGTACACATTCTATATTCAACTTTGGATCGAATATTGAAGAAATAAACGAGTGTGTAGCTCTTGATTCAATTAATATTAAAGCAGACATGTCAAAAATTGATAAGATACCTACCTCCATATTGCAGTCATGCTCTACCTCTTCTTGGGTTAAAGCAAAAACTTACCTTCTGATCTTCAGCCTTCTTAATTGTCCCTCAATGCAATCTTTGACAATGTGTCTGTCCTGGATTGCTACATTTGTAACAGATACCTTTTCCTGCTAGGCATCTCCCCGATGAGGTTTTTGACATTTGGGATAGAGTGATCGTTGATCTTTGTCACTAATGTTGGCACATGTTTCTGTCATTCCCTTCTTGTAGGGACATTTTTCATTCCTCTTAATATTGTCATACCATTTTTGCTTGTCTAAGGAGCATGTCTACTGTTTAAGTCTAATCATCATCAAAGGCATATACTTGAGCCTTCTTCAGAACTCCCTGATAAGTATCAAATTGGAATACTACTACTACTTTCCTAACGTTAATTCGCAGTCCACGCTCAAAACGTCGAGCTTATCTCTCCTCTATGTCCACTAGATCTAGGGCAAATCTGAATAACTCCTTAAACGTTTGCTCATAATTAGTGAGCATCATGTTCCCCTGCTTTAGCTCAAGAAACTCTTCTTCTTTCTTATCTCTTAAAGTAGCTTAAAAGTACTTTTGAAGCACTGCCTGTTTGAACTGTGCTCATGTAAGGTTACGTTGTTCCTTGTGCGTGATCAAGTAGTCATCTCCCACTGATGACCTGCTCCATTCTCTATCATAAATACCACACAAAGGATTTTCTGTGCATCAGTGCATTCTATAAACTTGAAAATACGCTCAAAATGGTGAAGTCATTCCTCAGCAACTAGTGGATCGGGGCACGGGTGGGTGCATCTTGCGAAATTGTTCTATAATTGAAGACGATCTAGGCTACCTTGTGGCTGTTGAGGTGGTTGCTACTGTGCTATCTCTCGTATAGCATCTAGTAATTCTCGTGCTAAGTTAGCTGCCATCTAAACCTTAAATATGAGGATCATATATTAGAAGGCCATTCAAGTTAATTCAACTAACCTAATATTATAGCTAACAATGATAGAGTACTTGAGTATAAATAGTGCAATTTCTGTTGAATATATTCTTATTGCTTCCAATAAAATTTGACTAAATAAGCTTTACATCAAAATTTTTTTAGTGGGTTTACAATATTACTTTTTGTCTCGTTGACTTAAATAACGCACAACTGAAAAGGCTTCTAGCGAGGAAATGGCCCACAAGTGGACCACTTAAATCTCAAACTTGTCTTAGACAATTAGGTATTTTTGACAAAGTCTTTTCAGTCTTGCGAATGTGCAAATCAAGAAAATTCAAATAAGGAATTTCCAATAATTTATTTTTATTTTTTTGTTGCTGCTACTATTCACACTTTTTCAAATTCGGAGTGTTTAACATGAACAATGAATACATATAAAAGAGTCATGGAGTCATGAGTACCACCAATTTGCTAATTAGAAGACAACTCTAAGAAAAATCAATATTAAGTATGTGTTTGGCACCCATTTTGGATAAATTATAAATTTTGGAATAGTGATTAATGGAAGAATGTGTGGTTGAAAGGTAATAAAAAGTTTTAGATTTGTGTGTAATATTATTTTATTTGGAGAATGTATGATTATAATAACGAAAAAGGAAAATTTGAAAAAAAAAAAAGGGTTCCAAACACCCTCTAAATTGGATATAGCAAATATTATGTAAAATTTCATAAGCACGTTCCTAAGACATATAATCAACTCTTAAATAAGTAAAGGACAAAGGCTTCAAACAAATAACGATTGAAACATCCCGTACTTGCACAAAAGACCCCCCTCCCCCCAATGGTGATCTATCCAGCTTAATTGAGCCTCTCTCTTTTAGGCCTTCAACCAATCGACCGGACCCCGGAGAGCTGCTTTTGCTCAAACTCTTACATAATCATATTTTACATTATAGCTAGAAACAATTTTACAGAAAACTAAATCATTAATTCAACCCGTAAAGGCAGTTAACGTATATAAATGCATGATACCATAAATTGTATTTATGAGTGAATTTTTTTTTCTTTTTAACAGCATCCTTCCGATCAAGTTTTATCAGCAATCCCTCATCAAATATCTTGCACACAAATGCAATTTTGGAAATGAACAATGTTCGTGAATGTATATAAATCAAACTACTGTATACTAATAAATGACCATGTCTAAAATTTTGCAATCATAATATTACTTCTGAAAAGATTTTTAGAATATGTTTATTTTCTATTTATGGAATTGGTATCCGATTAAGATGAAATATTTTATAACATAGAAGTCTTTGCTGCATTCTTCACTTGTTAACTTTAAAATTAAAATAATTTCATACCTTAGATCGTCGGTTAGAGGTTGATCATGACGGTCCCAATGTTGTGTGGGTCAAATTTTAACATATAAAGAAATCTAAAATTTTAATTTCACAAAGTCTGGAGAGAGATTAAATAAACTCTAATAACGTTTCGAAACCTATGTCCTAAAGGTTTCTCAATTAAATTCTTTAGCCATTATAAAAGTTGATTGACATATTGTAATACAGAAAAATTTGAAGAACTTTGCGGAATAAAATATGCTATTTTATTGTCTCATAATATGTCAAATAAACTCAATCCACTAATGGAATATAAATTAATCGATTTTGAAAATAAAATTCTAATTTCAAAATAATTTTAAACTAAATATTAGAATATTCGCACAAGGTTCCTAGAAAATGGTAAAGTTGCAAAGTTACTCTAAATTAATCAAAACTTGCATTTATGCCTAATATATCGTATGTATGTATGTCCAGGGTATTACGAAGGAGTCACCATATGTTATTCTCTCAAAATGACCAAATTATCCCAAAGTTTGGAGGAAATTTATAAATACTCACCTCATTTGAAGAATAAGCCCTTGTTTGATCTCTATTATATGAAAAGAATTGATTTTGAAATCATGTTTTTTTTTTTTTTAGCATGTATGATTAAAAATTTCAAATTGAAATTTTTTGGTTTATATGTAATATTATTTTATTGAGAAAATGCATAATTGAGAAAATTTAATGGGGGCCAAATATGGGGGGAAGACATGCAATTCAAATATCTCTCTCTCAAATAGTTATTTTACTCGTTGCTTCTGTTTGAGCATCTAAACTTATGAGTTTAGGAAGGGGAAATTGTATTTAGGTCGATATGATTTGTTGATCCAATTTGTATCAATAACATTTACTGATTCAAAGTAATGAATATTAACAACATATTTAATAATTGAAAGGATATTATTATCCTTTTATTTTACCATGATTTAATAATGTATTAACTTTAAGTAGGGCATTTCTATCTTTTTTTTTTTCCTGTCATTCTACAAATTGGGCTTTAACTAGCCCAACGTGAAAGTTTCCCCTATATAATATGCATCTTGATTATAACGCATAATTCTCATTCCGTGTTTCTTCTCCGCCTACAAGCGTAAGAAATAGTGACCTCAACAAAGATTTCTTCGTAAAGTATCAAGTCTGGTCACAGGCTATCAATAAAGGGAATGTGGGCAATAAAGTGTGATTTTAACAAAATCAGTTAGAAGATATCCAATAAGGAATCGACATCCGTCATTCTCTCTAAATTACCAAATTACCCCAAAGTTTGAAGGAAATTTATAAATACTTCCTCATTTGAAGAAGAAGTCATGCAATTTAAATATCTCCTGTTGACCCCCAAAAAATGAGCTAACTAAATATCTGACACGTCCCCTCCACGTGGACATCACCTGAACACTGAACACTGTTAAAAGGCAAAGGCCGCCAGTCAAAAAAATATCCCATGACCGTTTGCACTCTGACGGTCAAGTCAAAGGCGGAACAAAAGAAAAAAATAAGTGCAAGAGACGGAAGAGGGGAAGATGATAAAGTTAGAAAATATACCTTAATTGAAATGGATCACACATATATATAAAGAAACAAATGGGCTGAGGTCCAAGCCCAATAGGAAATATTTTATGGGTATAATAATAGTCCCCCCAAGTCTGAGTCGTACATTTATGTGCGGGTCCGACTTCGAAATATAAGATATCAGTAGGTGGGGTCTTATAGATTATCTAAAAAATTTAATCGGATAAGCGAGGACTTACGAACTGCCTCGAAAATATGCGTGCTAGCCTGAATAAGCGAGAGTTTACGAATTGCCTAAAAAATATAAGCAGCTCGAATAATCGAGGACTTACGAACTGCCTCAGAAAATATATGGGCAGCTTGAATAAGCGAGGGCTTACGAATTGTCTCGAAAGATAGATGCTGCATATAATTTGTCAAAATTTCGGCAGCATCTCCTTTATAATATGGATTAAACCAATCCTGTAATAAAATACAATATATCCACTGCACATATACCAAATAAATTTGGGGTCCATTTGCCCCTCAAATTACTCATGAAGATAAAGTGAATAATGGCATTTTAAATTTCTTCGAGATATAATATGCGACATAACTTGCTAGCAGTGATGTAAAGTATGTACTTGACAGCAATAATATAATGCATATGCTAGTAGTAATAATTTATAATATTAAGATACCAGTAATAGTTCCCCAAGTCTGAGTCAAATTTGTTAAAATAATAAAATTCTTCTAGCTCTTGTACTAGTGTTATTTGCTTCATGCACTTACTGCTTCTGTTTAATGTATTGCCATGCTCTTCAGCATAGTATAAACTTAGTCCACTCCAATAATAATAACAAACTCATAATTTGTATAAATGTTAGAAGGTCATGCACCTTTATAAGTTTCTGAACGTACGCACATCAATGTTTATGAACTGAGGCTCTTTAGCACTCCAAACTTTAGTTTGATTTTATTTACAATTTGCATAAGTATAGGCAGTTCGCTTACCTTTCTTTTCTTGAGCATGGGGTTGAGTGGTTTGTCCATGCTGAGGCTTCATTAACAACTTTAGTTGTTCAAAGAACGTGCCACACTTTGTGAGCGCATATGTGGTCCTTTTTGGAATCCAGCTCCTTATCGAAGTGCCCATGCATCTCTTCATAGGGACGAATCATCTATAAAGAAGCTTTCCCTTTGATCTTTGTCAATAGAAGGTACATTATAATTTTTTATGAGCCTGCTTTAATAAAAGTATTTTTAACTTTCCTGAACATGAGGTTGAGCGGTTCGCCCATGCTGAGGCTTCCCTAACAACTTTAGGCATGTGCCACACTTCGCCGTGCAGATGTGGTCCTTCTTGGGATTCAACTCCTCGTCAAAGTGCTAACGTGTCTTTTCATAGGGACGGATCGTTTATGAAGAGGCTTTCCTTTTGAGCTTTCTCAATAGGATGTTCTTTTTATTATTTTTGAACTTGNGGTTGAGCGGTTCGCCCATGCTGAGGCTTCCCTAACAACTTTAGGCATGTGCCACACTTCGCCGTGCAGATGTGGTCCTTCTTGGGATTCAACTCCTCGTCAAAGTGCTAACGTGTCTTTTCATAGGGACGGATCGTTTATGAAGAGGCTTTCCTTTTGAGCTTTCTCAATAGGATGTTCTTTTTATTATTTTTGAACTTGTGCAAATTTAATTTTTCAGATTGCAAACTTTGTTTCCGGAATGATGACTCCAAGATAATGTCACATATTCCTTTATTCAAGGAATGAGGTCTCAAACCAGGGATAAGCATCTGGTGTGGCGGGAAATAAACTTCTCGCGAATAGCTCTCGAACTATCGAAGTCTAATAAACTGGCCTCGGAATGGTAAGGTCTTATAGTTGGCTGGCCTCAAAATGACGAGGTCTTACAGCTAGGCTCAACGATAGTGAGAGGTGAAGAATAGGATTTCGCGAAGCCAGGAGCAAGCATCTGAAGAGGTAGGGAATAGACATCCCGCAAATATATCTCGAACTATCTGAGTCTTATAAGCGGGCTTCGGATAGACGAGGTCTTATAGGTAAGCTCAACAATAGTGCTATCGGATTCTTATAAACTGGTCTTGGAATGTGAGGTCTTACAATTACGCTCAACGGTAGTGAGAGGCGAAGAATAAGATCTCGTGAAGCCAGGAGTAAGCATCTGGCGATGCGAGGAATAGACATCCCACGAATAGCTCTCAAACTATCGGAGTCTTATAAGCGGGCCTCTGATATACAAGGTCTTACAATTAGGCTCAACAATAGTACTATCAGAATCTTATAAACTGGTCTCGAAATGACTAGGATCAACAATAGTGAGAGGCGAAGAATAGAATATCGCGAAGCCAGGAGTAAGCATCTGGCGAGATGGGGAATAGACATCCCGTGAATAGCTCTCAAACTTTCGGAGTCTTATAAGCGGGCCTCGGATAGACGAGGTCTTACAGCTATGCTCAACAATAGTGCTATTGGAGTCTTATAAACTGGTCTCGAAATGACGAGGTCTTACAGTTAAACTCAACGATGTGAGAGGCGAGGAATAACCATCTCGCGAGGCCAGAAATAAACATCTGGCGATTTGCCTCTTCCTTTTTCAAGGAACGAGGACTTCAAGATATTGCCCCTTTATTCAAGGAACGATGACTTTATGATAATGCCTTTTCCTTTATTCAAGGAACGAGGACTTCATGATATTACCTCTTATGATAAAAAAAAATCCAGGAGCCAGGGCGCCTTCAAAGTTATGAGGCCTTTCAAGCTAGCCTTGAGCATGTGAGGTCCCAGAGCTTGCCTCGGATAATAAATAAGATAATAAAAGTGTCTTTCTTTCTTGGCATTGATTGTAGAAATATAATTTCCAACCAGCAATAATGGTGACTGGTGATGGCTTCCAACAACCATTGGAAACTTCGGAATTAACAAATCATTCAATCATTTTCAAAGAAACCGAGGCATCCTGATCAATGTATAATAGAAGACTGCCAACTGCCGGGGACTCCCTTGAGCATTTGCTAGGAACTTGCACTAATTGGCAATTATTTCCACAAAGTCATGACCAAATAAAGGGCAATCCAAAACACAATGGAACTAAACTCTCATTAGTGCCAACCATCAGCCCAAATAAAGGGCCAAAATAGCAAGACAAGTAGCGGCATTTTATAGAACGAGTGACAGATTACATAAGAATTTCAAATTTTTATAGAAGCTTGCATCCATGTCCAACTAGGAAATTAAATTCACATATGCTATAATCAACAACCATAAAAAGATTTATCGGTTGCTACATTTCTTCGAGTATCTGACTTGCGACCTGTAATTCCCATTCACTTCATGGTGGCTGTTATTTGCTTATTCTTTTTATCCACTTTGAGTAATTGAACCATCCATGCTTGTTGCAAGAATTGAATTTCCAAAAAGCATGCAATATATTCTCACCACTTTTGAGCAAGGCATTTCATTGAACGAGTTGCGAATGTTGCAAATTGTTTCTTCACCCAACAAAAACTACAGCAACTTTTGAAACCACCCAGAATCTGACTTGTCAAATTGGTAGCCAGCAATATTGTAAATTAATTTGCTCAAGTGAATTCACTAGCTTACTATAACAAAACTGTTGGTTTGAATGATCACCATTAAGGAAAGAAAGATCCACTACATAATACCTTAATTAAAGTTACATGCCCTTGATTATCAAGGTTTGCAAAGAAATATATCTCATAATTAGCACTTGGATATGAAGAATTCAGTTGGGCAATTTGTTGATTTGTTGAACCAAACTCGTGAATTAAGTCGCCCAAAGAGAAAAAGTCAATGCCAATAAAATTAAGTAACCAATGAGCCCAAATGCATTGGAAAAATTTGGGGTCATGAGGCCCAAGTAAAATAAATACCTGGTCAATCATATACACTCCGATGTTAGCCTAAAACATACCTTAGATGAGGCCCATATATTAATGGGATGGGCAATAAATGGGTTGACCTACTCCAGCCATGGAGCCCAAAAGAAGGACACATGAACTTGTAGAGAGAGAAAATCTGAATTATAATAAATCTAGAAGGATGACAGATTTCCGGCAAAAGCCTGTACGTTGCAAGCAAAAAGTATATGGCGCCTCTCTATCTTTTCCTTGTCTCCATCAAAATTTAAGGAGTTGTTCTCTTTATATTTCAGTTTTGTATTTTTAGTTTTGAATTCATTTTGTGTTTTGAGTTTTCAGTGTCTATTTTAAGATTGCTGAAAACGCGTTCTTTTTGTCATTCTGAAAAACTGTTTCTCAAAACATGAAAATAGAAAATGCGTTTACTTTGA
>CAIGRP010115458.1:0-21495 GCA_903798385.1 Fraxinus cuspidata | reverse complement strand
AAGGAATTCAATTCTTGTGATAGTTCGGGTTATATTTTTATATACAGCGATTATCAATACAGGGAAGAAGCCGGTTTCAGTCTGGTGTAAATGGAATCATCACCAGAAGTCGTCAATGGCTGCAACTCTTCATCTTCGTCTGACGACATCAAAGAGGAAGAAGCATATCTTAAAAACGACGTCGTTTTGGTTGACGACGGGAAAATTCGACGCGTGTAAAACAAAAACTGCCTCTTTTATATAGTTAGGATATATACACACACACATACACATATAATTTGGGTCTCCAATTAAAATTTTCAATGCAAGTCTATTGAGACCCGTTTAACTCAAACCAATTTAATATATAATTTCTCTCCAAGGAATTCATCTTTGGATTTGGCTATTTTTCGCCACTTTTGCATTCTTTTCTCCAATTCTTCATTAAGTATAAAATTTTACCTAAAAAACACAATAAAACATAAGTTATGTAAAATATAATCAAAAGGACAATAAAATATCATGATTTAAGGTCACGAATAAGTGTATAAATTACACTTATCACACCCCCAAACTTGAATATTTATTTGTCCTCAAACAAAATTAAAATTTAACAAACACACAAACATACAATGCTAATTACCTAATTGATTGTCAATCAATCAAGTAAAGCAAGTATTTAGCAAGCTAACCTGACTTTTTATCTAGAGATTGAAATCATAATAACAAATCTATGTACAGCTTCAAAATCACAATACAAAAATTAAAATTCACTTTCCCAATGTAAAATCGATGTTGTGACAAATTAAGCATAACATTATGAATTCATAAATTGTTTCAATTCTCGACCCTCAATAGTCAAATATGTTATGTCATCACTCATAAGAGTCACACACCCCCAAACTTATTATTTTCACTCTTTTTCAGTGTGTGAACTAATGTTGAATTTTTTTACTATCCTCATCTCTCTAGTTTTGCAAAATTTCATCAATTTCAGTTCAACATTTCAATAAACAAGAATTCCCCATTAAATTTGATTGCTTCAATCTCTAGGAGTTAATTGGGCTAACAATCTCTTATCAAAAGTGAAATTTTCTTAACAAGTATTTGAGACTTAACCAAGGCATTTAATGTGTCTTCTATTTCATGCACCTCCTTCTTCTGATTTTTTTTTTATGAATAATTTTTTTTTTATTTGAAGTATTTTCTCCCTCAAGCTTTCTAAATAACCCATATAACAATCTTTCGACCGATGACTCCCAAGTCAGATGATCAAAGGGCACCAGATTTTGAAAACCCTTGCAAACTTAATTGCTCGAATTATAAATGCTACGAAAAGAAATTTTCTAATAAAATATTTTTTTTATACTTTGATTAGTGCAACGTCTCTTATTTAACACCAATTCAAGTAAAACGACTTATAACTTGAGATTTTCAGGCAATTGCATCCTATTGACCTTAGATAATCAACACAAGATTTTAATTTAACACATGTAATCCCTATTTATCTCAACATCTTCCTACAATAGTGAAATCCCCCAAAATTATTCTAAATTTGGTCTAAGAATGTAAAATTTAGTGATTTTGGATTTAGCATTTATGATCCACAATTTCAACTTATTGAATTATGAAATCAACGCATTCATACACAATACTTAACTTAATTCATGTGCTCAATATATCAAATTTCACATGAAAAAACAAAAATTAATCTAAACATGCAACGTATTCACCATTTATGGATCAATTAATGATTCAATATATTTATCATTTCCAGTCAGACCAACTAACTCACACAAGCACACAAAGAAAATATTTTTATTTTATTTTTATTTTTGAATTTTTTTTTCAATTTTTCAAACTCTTTTTTTTTTACTAAAGCAATAAAAGCACACAAAAATACATAAAAATGAAAACTAATGTTTTCTACCCCAAACTTAAACTAGATATTGTCCTCAATGTCTTCAAATCTAAATTCGCATATAAAGGGGTGGGGAATAAAGTGAAGAAAAGACTTTCCTGATAAGGTGTGTAATTTAATGGCTAACTTTCATATTACCCCCATGGCTCCTCGGTAAATATTGGTTTAAATGTCTCGTGATGTCATGTTCTTTAAAAATCAAATAAAGTATTAAGATCAAATAATTGGAACACTTGTTACTTAGCTCTAACATCTAATAAATCAACTAACATATCGAAGACCTAAGGAGAAATGAGTTATGGATGATGAGTCCCTAAAATTGATTAATAAAAAAACTAATCTAAATTAACTTAAATTATTCTAAATCTAAAAAAAAAGAATAAATTAAAGGAATAGAAGTATTGGATTGCCTCCCAACAAGCGCTTGTTTATAGTCTATAGCTCGACTTTTGCACAAGTGTATCATGGCACTTTGAATATGGTTTTGGAGGTCTTGCTTAGCTTGTTTAATTTGACTTTGTTCCATATTGCAACTTTCTTCCAAATTTTAATTTTGTCCTTCTCCAAGTAGTATGACTTCCTCTTATCATCCGTTTTGAACTCAACAACGTACACCTCAATCTCCTTGTAAGGTTTATTCATAAACTCAAATTTTGAGCAAACGAGAATATCGATACATTGTCTGCTAATTTCCTCTTCTTTGAATGCTACAGATTCTTTTTCGTCTGTTATAATTATTTTTTTGATCTTCTCATACTCTTCTTCTTTAATTGAAACTTTCCCGAGTTCACGTTTGTACAAAGAAACAATGACATATTCGTGGAAAGTCTCCTCCTCTTGTTGTATTTGTTGGAAGTCTGACGGATTTGATTCCCTCAATTGATATTTATTAATAATCGGTGGAAGAATTAATCTCATTGGTAAATCACTCACTTCAAATTGTGGTGAGAGAAATAATGCAACAGACAGTTTCATCAAGTTCACATTCTGCTTTTATATCTTGTAGTCGTTGTCCTATAATGAAATCTCCAACAAGCATAGCTCCCTCATCAATTTCTTGAACTGTCAATTGTTGTTGCATCATGATAAAGTCACATACAAGTATTTTGTTGAAATCAACCACATTTATTTTTTATCCTGCTATTTTTGTTCTCTTATATATCCTGAAAAAGATAAAGAAAAAAATATAATAAAAAATAAAATTGAATGAAAATAATAATACAAGAATACAGGAAAAAGTTTGAATTAGTGTCAAGGTAAATAAAATGAAATATACAAATCAAATAACAGTTAAAAATAAAATAAACTAAGACTAAAAGTATAGTTACCGGCAACGGCGCCAAAAACTTGTTGTTTTTTATATCGCAAGTGTACGATATCGTAACAAGCAGTATAGTGGACCATTGAGTCCGGATATCATTCCCACGAAAACTATGCTTTAGGACTTAATCTAATTTTTTTAACTCCAATTTGACAAAAACGAGTAAATAATTACGATGGCCGTGATTATTTTCCTAACTACTTTTAACTAATTGAAAATATAAAACGCTTGCAAACAATGGACAATTGAAAATTCAAATATGTGATGAATATTAGGGTATAACAATTTCATTTATCGATCACTTTTTCTAAGAATTCATATTATGATCGCATAATTAATATATGTATCTCTACATGTTATACTAATTTACCGAATTTTATTATATGGTCTAAATCTCAAACGCACCTCTTGATTCGTAAGGACTCACCTAATCATCAAATTAATGATCAAGTAATTTAATACATTAAATTCATAATAAAATCAACACATAAATAAATAAATCATAGAAATCTTGAATAGAAAAATAATGGATCACAAGTCGACTAAATTGTTTTTCCTAGTATAAAAATTAGTTATTCATATTTTAAAAATAAAAACACACAAAAGTGAAAAGATATCACCAAAAATTGACGAAACGTGAAAATTTATGGTGTTTGCAGTTTCCTTTCCTTTCTTCCTCCGTTTTTTCCTTCCTTTGATTTTTCCTCTCTCTCTCTCTCTCTCTCTCTCTCTCTCTTCTTTTTCTCCTTTGTTTTCTGTACGTGTCTTTTTCTTTCTTCCTTCAGCGCTGCGTTCTCTTTCCTCTTCTCTGTTTTATCTGCCTTCCCCTCGTCCGTTTGTGTCTCGTATATATATATATAATTTGGGCTTTCAATTAAAATCTTCAATGCAAGTCTATTGGATTTTGCCATTTTTCGACACTTTTGCTTTCTTTTCTTCAATTTTTCATTAAACATAAGTTTCATCTAAAAAACAAAATAAAACATAAATTAGATAGAATTTAATCCAAAAGACAATAAAATATCATGATTTAGGGTCACGAATAAGTGTATAAACTACACTTATCACATATATTTTGAGAGTCAAGAAAATTTTTGATTCTTCAGTTGGCAAGCCTGAAATTAGACTAACAACTCGTAGTCGTAACACAAATGTGAGTTTCTAGTTCTTCTTTATCTATTTTTCCGGAGTCGGATTATAAATTAGCAAAGGGCTAAATGATGTTTGATATTTGGTAAATTAGTAAATTTAATGGTACTGGAATGGAAAAGGCTGCAAGGGCTAGAACTTAAAACCATTGAGTACTTTTGAAACTTAAGAGTTGCAATTAATGAATTTGTGCAACATATATTCTGAAAAAGAGATTTGATAATGAGGTTTAGCAATGCATTTTGATCACCGAGTATCGTATCAAAATCAGGTTGTCATGCTTGCTAAAATCAGAAGAGAGTAATTGGTGGAAATTGGCCATACAATATTACGAGTAACGTGAATTAGTAGCATGTTATAGATTTCACTGCACATAGATAATTCGACCCTGGCATTCTAACTATATCAGTATAAACAGGTTTCACCCATTTGTTGTGGGAGGTACGATAGCTCTGATGACAATTCGAGTTCGACATCAAAAAGAAGAGATGCTGCTTCGGGTACAGTGGTTGTACTATACATATATTTGGTCACTCTTAACATTTCTACATATATCAAAAGATATTTAGAGGGCTATTTTTGTGTACGAAAGAGAGGTGACAGAAAAAAACATGTATTATTGTCTCCATTATAGTGAAAACTTGCGGTGGGGAGTGGTTGTAGCTTTCCCATTGAGGGTGAATTATTATAAATCGATGTATGCTTCATACGTTTTTTATTTCCTTTTCCCTTTTAATTTTTCTCTCTACAATAGGGATTAGAGTTCAATCCATAGCAAATAAATCATGAATTTTATTGCCTGCACTGCAGGAGGTTGTGAGGCAAAGAGATGTTGCTCTGTTTGCTGCTGCTGCTGCTTTGCAAGAAGCTTGTGCCGCTGAAAGATTGCTCAATTCTCACACACTTATCTATATTTTTTACAAAGATTGATTTCCCTTTCCCGAGTACAAGACATAATGATACTGACTTGCAAGAGGCAAAAAGTGAGCGATGTTACATTGTCTTGATTTTCATGAAGTTCATCGTATAAGAATCTTCATAAACTGGGCTATTTTTAGAACTTCTTTAAATCGAAAGTGGATTTCATCATGTGTTTCTTTCCTTTCAATTTGCTCCGGTTTCTTCCATTTCTTCATCTTGTTCAGATCCAACTTTTCCCATTACACGACAACTTTTGAATCAAAAGAGTGATTTAAAGTATCATTTTCGTGAAATGCCATATTCTATGCTTTAATCAGCGAGGCGACAATTTCTCTTATGTTTAACTATAATCTTTTTTGTCCATTATTTAACCAGTATTCTGTACAGCATATTTTCGGAGTTTCATTCAGCAGCAGGAGATGATCTGCAACTTTCTGTGGATAAAATTTTGGATCGTCAAGATGATTTATTGCATAGTAGGCTGATAATGCATTCACTAACAAACATAAGTCCAATTAAAGACCTCAGAAACCGAATTCAGTGGGACTAATTCAATCAAGGAAACATTAAATATCGCTCTTGAAAGAAAGAAAAATGCTGCTACATGGATAAAATAAGCCGTGGCTCTTGATCTTTCCCCACACAATTTGAACCTCGCTTCAATGCCTAATCCAACAGCTTCCACAAACACGGTGAAAAAATCAAGTCCATCAATTCGGAGTACTAAAACCAAAGGTGCATGTATCATTAGAAGCAGTGTCGATGTTCCACTTGTTTTGTCATCCACAAACACGGCTAATCCAACAGCTTCCACAAACACGGCTACATTGTTGCAGGACGAATGTCGGAAATTGTTTTTGAGTGGTGTAGAGAAATACTTAGATGAAGTCGAAAGAAAAAGCTCGTCAATGGAATCTGATAATCACATAGCTGGGATGATGTATAAGGTTAAAAGGGTGCGTGACTGGTTTGTCATGATTGTAAATAAAGAAGGCGAACCCGGGAACCCAAATGAGGTTCATGTAACTTGGAAGATTCTGCAAATGAAGCTTATGGTGAGGTGGGACTCTTCTGAAGCATGTAGAGAGGACTGCAATGGCTTATGCAAGTAACAATGAATAATCTGGCTATCGGCATAATTTGGGAAGTTTAAGCAACGAGGTACTTCATGGAAAAAATCTTTGGGGTTGGTTCGGGCTTCTTATATAGTGCCGAGACTGTCCTGTATGGTATTTTACAATGGTTCCTAGTCCGTGTAAGGCTGTGTTCTAACATGTAGACATAGGGACAGGCGATTAACAAAAACAAGTAGCAAAAATTGTAGAATTGTTTCCAGATCTTTGTAAATTTTGTGAGATAAACTATATAATAGCTTACATTCAGGTTATACATTGGTTGTAAAATGATAAGAGTATGCTTAATGTATATACACTGCTTTGAAACTCAGATTTCATCATTCTCCAATTCTTTATTATATAAGTTCTCCTTTTGGCTTGTGAAGGTTACTTCTGCACATGAGAAGACGATAAATTTATGGAACAATATCTACACCTCAAGGAAATCAAAAGTAAATTGTATGGATGGAGCACCCAGGTGATCTCAGAAAACTTGATATGAAGTTTGGAGAGTGTAGCTTATGTCTGCTCTAACCTTTTAGAACGTGGGTTTCATAGTTGCTATTTCATAGTTGGTACTGAGACAGGCTTTCGATTATATTTGTTTCATTTCCTTCTTTTGTTCCATCGAATCTGATATTTGGTAATTTGAATCGATGAGTTTGTTGATCAAATCAATTCGTGACATTGATGCACGACTCAACGAGTCTTGAATTTTTAATTTCTAATATTCCATGTGAATCAATGGATTTTGAACTGGTGTTCTTGATTTCTTCATATTTCAGCTGCATCACTTGCTCTTTTGGCTCTCTGCATTGGAACTTTTTTTAAAGTTTTCTTTTTGGTTAATTTAAGAAAATTTATTAAAAATACTTAAAAATAAAATGTTACGCGGGCATTATCGGGCCTTTGTGAGTCTGCGGCCAAGGTGGCCCAGCCCGACCCGACACCTCTATCATTTAATTATGGCAGATGGTTACTTGAGTTATGTCATTCTTCCATTTCCTGTTTAAACATCTTTATCTCTAATTTGACACAGTTGTCAGTAATTCATCTTAAATGTGTCAAAAACATTTAAAGACAATGTGTTTGGTCAACTAATTCAAAGAGACCTATTAGCAAATGCTGGTATAAGTTGGTAAGTGGTCAACATTAATATAAGGGAAAATTACAATGTTGGTCCCTAATGTATTCTCCAAATGGCATTTAGGTCCTACTTTTGAAGAATGACCTATCCAAATCTTTGTTGAATTAACAAAAACTCTTTTATTAAATTTGACACTTGAGGATCACATGACGATTTAATAAAGATTTAAACTATTTCTGTCATTAAAGAAAGATTGTTCGACTATAGCAATAGTCGAATAATAAGACTAACTTGCTCCTCTAAAAGATTGGGGTCAACTTGTAAATGAGGTAATCATATGCAAAATTTCCTTAAAATTATTTTTTGACCAGTATCATAAAATTTTTTGAGTAGACAATTATAATCTAAAATATTGTTTGAAGTATTACCATTAAACAAAGTTCTAGTTATTGTTTCTTGGAAGATAATTTTTCGAAGTTGGTTGATAGGGTAAGGGACAATAAAGAGTTATAGGCTCGTAAAATACCACCTAAGCGTATGATACAAAGTTTAGGACAGCTCGAATGTAATAAAAAGTTGCCAACTTGTTCTTTTTAAAGATTAAAAATCAACTAGACAACAAATTTTGCGAGATTTCCATATGGTAATATTTGAGTGAGTATCAAAGCATCACATAGGGTTGGTGGGATATTTAGCATTTGTTTGGCAAAGTTGATTTGAAAATTATTTTTTTTTTAAACACATTTTTAATTACACATTCTTCCAATAAAATAATTTTGTAATTGTGTTCGTAACTTTTTGCTACTTTTTAACAACACATTCTCCAAAAAATCATTTTTCGCTTCAATTTATCTCTTTCAAACGAATACTTAGTTCTGCCTCTATTTCCATTTATTGCCAAATTTACAACTATATATGCCACTGAATGTTGCAATCGAACATTTTTAGTAGTCAACTAATTGAAAACATTGTTGACTTTGTAGTCCTTGCAATTTGAAATATTGTTGTTACAAAAGTGAATTGAAATTAGTTGTTTTATTTTGAAAGATGTTTTTCCATTGTTGGTGGTTAGGGCAACGGACAAATTATTAATAACAATAAACAGGCAAACTCATGTTTAGATATAGAATTCCAAACTTGGTAGATGAGTTTGATCAACTAAACTCTGAAGTGGTAAACCCTAGCTTTTTATAGGCTTGTACATCTTTGCAATTTGTCTCATTGGGAAGAGTACAATATCTCTAAGCATATATTACAGGTAGGGCTAATCGATTCATGCCAGCTTGAAGGAATGTTGATTCGATTTTTGGTTGGCTTGGACATACTCAAAAATTTCATCGGATTTAAAAAAAATTATTTTCAAGAAAAAGTTCTCGTTAACTTGACACATTGAACCGACTCAAATCGATTTAGATCCATTTATTCTTCTCGTTGATTAAATTTCAAGTTGACATTTCATTAAAACCAAACTGTTGGTTCGATTTCGAAATATATCTAATTCAACCAAATCCAACCTGTGTTCACCCTGGTTACAAGAATAGGTAAAAGGCTTGTATGCTATTTAATTATTTAACACACATGAAACACACCCTAGAAAGGGATCATCCTTGGCCACATCTTTTAATACTATTTTATTTATTTTTTAATTGAAACCCCCTTTTTTTTTTATTCACAAATTATTACAAAATGATTTTTTTTTTATTGACGTAGGAAATCGTAGCCGCCACTCGTGAGTGCACATTGGTTAAACCTCAATCCATGTGCAATAACCCGCAAACCACACTAGAGAGATAAACTGCATTAGGCAAGCCCTGTGCGACGGGCTCAACCGAAAAAGTGTTGACAGGGAATTCGAACTCGTGACATACGATCTCCGTGCTCACTTACTTCACCAACTCGACCACCCTCGAATTCCAGGGGTACTGATTGACATCTTGATACTGTAATATACTGGTTTACAAGAAAGGGCAGGACAATAGTAGTATCCAAATTCGTTAACTTTTTTTCTCAACTCAGATTCCTAGCCCAAAACACACGCACAGAGAAATTTCGAGAAATTAGTCTTTTTAATTTATAAGTTCTCAATAAAGAAGGAATCCCAAAATATAGCCGACTGAAAAGATCTCCACAATTTATTGCCTTTTCGGGAAATTCGAGCAAATGGGTTGTTCTAAAAGATTGGAAACTGTTATCTTTCTGGGGCTTCTTCTTTCGATTTTTGCTGAGTCAGTGGTGGGTCGGTTTGTGGTGGAAAAGAACAGCTTAAGGGTGACGTCACCGGACAGCATCAGAGGCACTCATGACAGTGCAATTGGGAACTTTGGGATTCCACAATATGGAGGTAGCATGGCAGGGACTGTGATTTACCCGAAGGAAAATAGAAAGGGCTGCAAGAATTTTGATGATTTTGGGATTTCATTCAAGCCAAAGCCTGGAGCTTTGCCTTTCTTTGTTCTTGTTGACCGTGGAGGTACATGTGTTCTTTTTGTGTAATTTGAAGTTAGATTGTAGTATATGTTTCAATTTTGAGCTTAATTTCTGATTTTTTGGTTTACCCTTTTGCTAATTTTTGTCCATGAAAAATGAAATATTTGATGCGTTTACACGTTCGAGGTTAAATGTATTATTTTTTGGGATATCCTTTTACTGAATGTAGTTGATGCTAGTTTGAGGTTGACTTTGAAGCTGTTTGCGAGCTGCCTTTCTGGTAAAGTTCAATGTTATTGCTAATTTATGGATTGGGATATACTTTTGGTCAAGTCAGTTATTCACGCCAGATAGGGTTATCTTTCTTGCGCAAGAGATTTAGCAATTTCAGCTTGTTTTGTTAATAAATTATTTATTTGCACATTTGAGTTGGATTTAAGTTAGATTGAGGTCTTGACGGAGAAGCTGTACTATGAGACTATTGCAGTCTATACCATTATGATTTTTTAATCTGAGGTTGATTTATATTGTCATTGGTTTCTAAAGTACTTTTCCTTTATTCTAAGAACTGTTCTCTATTTCCCTTTAGAGCAGGATATTCATTGTTATCTATGTTTCTACTGGAAACTTTTGTAGAATTCTTTTGATGAATTTGGGCTTTATTCTTCTGCAATGCAGATTGCTTTTTCGCTCTAAAGGTTTGGAATGCCCAAAATGCTGGTGCTGCTGCAGTTCTAGTGGCTGATGATGTTGAGGAAGCATTAATAACCATGGACTCACCTGAAGAGGATCGCGCATCTGCAAAGTATATCGCAAACATAACAATACCTTCAGCACTGATCGAGAAAAGTTTTGGTGAAGATTTGAAGAAAGCAATCAGTGGAGGTGATATGGTAAATGTGAATCTAGATTGGAGAGAGGCTGTCCCGCACCCAGATGATCGGGTGGAGTATGAACTGTGGACTAACAGCAATGATGAGTGTGGAATTAAGTGCGATATGTTGATGGACTTTGTTAAGGATTTTAAGGGTGCAGCCCAAATTCTTGAGAAAGGTGGTTATACTCAGTTTACACCTCATTATATAACTTGGTACTGCCCACAGGCATTCACCATAAGCAAACAGTGTAAGTCCCAATGTATCAACCATGGAAGATATTGTGCTCCGGACCCCGAACAAGATTTCAGCTCTGGTTATGAGGGAAAAGATGTAGTTCTTGAGAACTTGAGGCAGCTATGTGTGTTTAAAGTGGCCAATGAGAATAAAAAGCCATGGGTTTGGTGGGATTATGTTACTGATTTTCAAATAAGGTGCCCCATGAAGAAAAAGAAATACAACAAGGAATGTGCTGAGGGTGTCATCGGATCCTTAGGTAATTATTTGCCTTTCTTTTATTAATCTCAATCACTATCGATGGACAATTTTATGTCACTGTTGCTCACATGCAGGACTTGATCAGAAAAAGATCGAAAAGTGCATGGGTGATCCTAATACTGACTCAGACAATCCTGTTCTGAAAGAAGAGCAAGATGCTCAGGTGAGTGTTTGTACTTATCTATTTTGCGAAATCATATCAATGTTTCCCTTATATGTTTTTATTTAAACTTCTTATGTGATGATAATAGTGCAAAATGTCTGAGATTTGTAGATTGGGAAAGGATCTCGTGGTGATGTAACCATATTGCCCACCCTCGTTGTCAATAATCGTCAATATCGAGGTCTGTCTGTTTATTAAAACAGTTCTGTTGAGCAGCATACATATATTTTTCTCTGATATATGAGCTTTGCAGGGAAGTTGGAGAAAGGAGCTGTTTTAAAGGCTCTATGTGCTGGTTTTGAGGAAACTACAGAGCCATCTGTTTGTTTGAGTGGTGGTGAGATACTTAATTCCATAATATTGCAAATTTTGGATGATACGAGATTTAATAGATATTTATAAAGGCATTACCTTCTCAATTGCAGATGTTGAAACAAATGAGTGCTTGGATAATAATGGAGGCTGCTGGCAAGACAAGACATCTAATATTACAGCTTGCAAGGTGCTTTATCAATAACTAGCTATTTAGCATCTTTAGTTATTTTGATGCTCATCATTTTTACATTCTCATGACACATTTCGAGGAAGAGTGTGTGAATGCCCTGTGGTAAATGGTGTGCGGTTTAAGGGGGATGGTTACAGCTCTTGTACTGGTATGTAAATTATTTTTCTTTATTCGCTTTTGCAAAGCTAATAGTTTCTTTAGAACTGTCTACTATTTGTCAGAATTTTTCTAATAGAAACATCTATTTTCTAGGAGCTTTTTTACTGAGCCCATATACCAAAATAAAATTTATTGCTTAACGTAACAGAATGAGCATTACTTCTTTATGTAAAATGATAAAAGATGGAATAAACTAGAATATCTATATGTTTGTGTAACATGTGAGTGGTTGTGGCTCTGCACCACATGCATATAGTTAGTCTGCATCTGCATCTTCGTTCGAATTTGGTTTACATGATTTTTGACACTGACATTAGTAGCATTGGACGTTTGACTTCACATGATTTTTGAAACTGAAATTAGAAGCATTGGACGTTAGGCTGAAGTCAGACCATTGACGAGCCCCATGCTTTTGGCTCTTCTGCAATTCAGTACACTTGAGACTTGAAGTGCGGTGGTCATAATGAACCACGTTTCTGTGCTATCATGAATAAATATGTGTCATTCTTTTATTTTGTAGAACAAGTTCTATAATATACCTTTATGCAAATACTAACAGTGGATTATTATCAATGTAGTTCATTTGTTTGCATCATCGGCTCTCAAAGAACTCTTTCACATTTACTTCTCCCCAGCCCTCCCTTCCCTTCTTTCATAAAGTATAGACAAAGTAGAAAAGAGGTATTCTTTCATTATAATTATACTTGATGGCCCTTTATAGTTATGCTATGGGAGAATTGCAGTGTGGTCCTTAACTTTTGTGAAAATTGCAAATGGTCCCAAATAGGTATGTTAGGTGAGTCGGCTCAACCTCGCTTTGGGGCGAGCCAAGCACGGGCCGGCTTGCTTGAAGAAAATGTCACTTGGCTTGCCCCTGGGCGGGGCTGGCGAACCGCTCATTTTTTTTTTTTTCCTATTATAAAACCAAATATTTTATTTTTTAGCTTCTTGGCTTCTGGACAAGCCAACGAGCTGGTGAGTGGCTCATACGGAAAACCAGCACAACTTGCCACATCACTCGCCTCTTGGGCGAGCCGATCCTGCTCGGCTTGTGTGTCGCCCCACTCAACATCCCTAGTCCCAGACCCTTCTTTTTTGGCACTGTCCTCCCGAACCCTTGGGTAAAGTGCTAAGACTTTACCAGATTTACATGGGCAAAAATGTCTATCCACATTTTCTCACTTAAAATGGAAAAAAAATGAAAACCGTTAATCCTTCCCAACACCCTCTGCCCCACCAGCACACCATCACCGGAGCCTCAGGGAAAAGATTGTGATGCCGAGGCTAAGACTGATAAAACCCAGAAAAATTGGTTCTGAACCAAAGGAAATGACTAGATCCAGAAGCAAGATTTCGGTACTGGTGCTGGAGGTTCATCCGAAGCATGGTGGAAGCAGACATGGCCTGTACTATTTAAAATATAAATGACCTTTATAAACTTAGAAATGGTAAAATCAGTGATTTCTAAGGAGTTGAGTTGCTAGAGAGAAATTGTTCAGGTTAAATGGTCCATTGGTTTCAACCATGCTGCCCCCTCCTGCAATGTCATTTGCTAATTCTTGTTAGCACACCCAAATAATTCCACCGCCATTTCTTGAAAGATATTTGGGGTTTGGATATGGTTGTGGACTTGTGGTGGTGGGGGGATGGTGTGGTTGGTGTTGGTGTTCGGAAGGTGAAGGTTTTCTTTTTGTTTTTTAAATTCTCTTTCTTTCTTCTATTTTCATAAACATTGTGTAATTACTAATTTTCCTCTATTTGAACGGAATCCATATAAAACCTCGCTCTGCATTATTTACCCTAAGAGGCTTGAGATAGTGGTGTTCGAAAAGGTTAGGGACACCCCCTTTTTCTTGTTAAAGATAACTTCCATCTCTCTTCTGGCGTCTTTCTGGCTTCAATAAGGAGGAGGGTGAAGTATGTAGTCACTTCTCTGAAGTTCTAAAACTCTGCTTTTCGATATTATTAAATATTAGTGATTAATGTATAGTTATTCTAGTCTTAACTCTTTAAGCTTTCCTCCCACCTACAGAAGGCAAGTAAATACATAAATGAAGATCAACTGAAAGCTGAAAGGAAAGGAAAGGAAAGGAAAAACTTTCTATATGCCACTGCCCATGAATTTAATTCTTCCAGAATATCTTAACTCGGCATTCTCATCTCTTACGTAAGAGTAGCTATATATGTTTAGCTATAATTTGATTTTTTTATGTTTTCCAGTATAATTTGCACTTATTTTACACGGCTAACATATATCACAAATAAAAGAAAAATCTTGTATTTGTCCCCTAGAATCACATCAATGTTTTCTTGTACATGTCATTGTGCAATCTAAATACAGATTTGGAGATTGCAAAGTAGTTGAAAGTTCTGGTGATCTGAATAGCCTTACTAATCAGATAGTGAAATTCTTGTGGATGATTCTACATATTCGACGTTGAGCAGTCAGAATCTTGCAATCTTCTATTTTGTTGTCTAAATATCTAAAAGAATGCTTCCCTCTGGTTTATAATGAGCTGGTTGAGTTGTACGTATCATGTGCTCCATCAATCTACAATTGAATGACTTCATTTTCTTGTTTTCTCATATTTTAATAATGGATTCTTTACAATAGACATTTAATTCCCAAAAATATCCTTCCCTAAAGCATATGGTTTCTATTTAAGTTGATTACTTGTAGTAAATCTTATTGACAAGGATTTTCAGCTCAGGTAAAATTGAAATTTGTACATCAATTCCTACATTGTCAATTCACCTAAATTCGGTACCAGATCAAGAATCAGTTGCACATGGATCTTGCTTTGAATATCTAGCAAAGTATCATGCCTCGTGTTTGTCTTAGCTTTAAATAATCCTTCTTCAAGCATCTCAAGTTACTGTGATTAGACTGTATCTCAACTAAGTTTTCCATGTGCAGCAAGTGGGCCAGGACGGTGCAAAATCAGTAATGGAGGCTGTTGGCATGAAACCCGAAATGGAATTACTTTCTCTGCCTGCATCGTCAGTATTTTTTTTTCATTTTGCCTAAATTCTCCCCGATAAAATTTGGTTCTGAAAGAAATCTTAAAAAATATTTCAACAGGATAATGAAGAAGGAAAATGCACTTGTCCTCCTGGATTTAAAGGCGACGGTGTTAAAAGTTGTGAAGGTCAGAGTTTTAGTTTGAACTGAATTATGAAAACTGATTCATGTAGATGCACCCAATTTATTAGGATTGAGGCTTAGCTCATATTTTATATCCTATGTCAACAGTATAGCAAGTTGTTGTCAAAAGCTTTGTTTAATCAGGCTCAATTTTAAATTGTATCTGGTAAATTCCTGCAAAAGCTGATACCTGCACAATTTTAGTGCTCGTTTGGTTTAGCTTAAAAAGTTGTAGTCAAAGTCAACAATTAATTTTAACGACACATTTTATGGGACCTACAACTTTTATCAACTTTTTAACCACACATTTCATCTAGCTTTTATTACAATGCTAAAACTTCTATAAAAAGCTTTGTCAAACAACCATTTATTATGCTGGAACTACGAGTCACTGATGTGAAGTTGAATGTGAGTTTTGGCGTAACATGACGTGCTAACCTTTGGAATAGGTATTAAGGTGAATCAAATGGTGCTATTCAAGAATGAGATAATGAACGGATGGCTACATAAATGTAATAAAAGTGGAAATTCAAGAGTAAATGATGAATGGATGGTTAAATAAATTGATGTTTGGTATGCAGTACTCAAAAGGATTGGACATTATGCTAAACGACATTTCAATGTCTTTTACACCTGTAATACTGTCTAGTACTATTCATTTCTCTACCAAATATGCCAAAATGTTATAATACTGGTGCTAACAGATCGAGCATTTCTAGATTACTGCACAAATTGTTTCCTTATTAACCGCTGATCTTGTTTAATTTCTTCTACCCATACAGATATTGATGAATGTAAAGAAAAGAAAGCTTGCCAGTGCCCTGAATGCAGCTGCAGGAATACATGGGGCAGTTATGATTGCTCATGTAGCGGGGACCTGTTGTATATCCGGGACCACGATACCTGCATAAGTGAGATAACTTGCAAATTTTTGTTTCTCTGTGTATGCTTAAACAGTGCACATCCAATATCCTGTTTGCATGTGCAGGTAAGAGATCTACTGAAGGAAAATCTGCTTGGGCTGCTGTTTGGGTTATATTGATTGGATTGGCAATGGCTGGTGGTGGGGGGTATCTTGTATATAAATACAGATTGAGGGTAAGTTTCCTATGCACAGTTTATTTTTTTGGGTATTAATCATGGTTTTTGCATCTAACTTTGACCATGAAAGCTTGAAGTTTCTGCAAGAATCTTGACAGTCACTTTCTCTTTTTGGGCCGTTTAGCCTCTATTCGTTGTCTAAATATAATTAATTCTTAAACATAATTAGATTAAACATGTTCTTAACATAGTTCTACTGAAACTTTCAACAATGTTCAGCAAAATTAAGGTTCTATTGCAAATTTTATGGTTTCAAAATTTTCAGTGTGATTCGTTTCCTTATCTTCTGAAACTGAAATATTCCAAATCTTCACATAGAAATTTCTAGGCTGCAACTCTAACCAATTTATGTGATAGAACTTGGAAAGAGCATGAAACTCTTATTTATCCTTTTCTCTTTCTTTCTGTGGGAAGAGAGAGACCCTCTTGTTCTTTTATTAAACATCTGATTTGATGTTGCGAGGGTTCGAGTACAAGTTTGAAGATACCATCATTTTCAACCCTTGCCTGTAAATTGGCATTTAAGCTCTTATTTTGGAACTTTAGTCGGTTCACCCACTACTGCTTTCATAGATGTAGAGCGAAGGGACGGGCTAACTTGAAGTTTCTATCGTAAAAATATGACAATTGATTCGATACATTTCTTTTTTGTACCCAATAGTTTTGTGCAAGTCATCTCAAGTCTTTAAAAATAAATTTGGGATATCAATTATGTAAGGAGGCCATTTTGTTGTTCTTTTATGTTTGTTTGTTATTAGTTTGGGGTAGGGGAGTTCATTAAAGCATGTTTCTTAGTCTGTTATACATAATTGAAGCATTTCTGTTGTTTGCTTAATCCTAAACCAAATTTTTTTCGTATGTTCTTACACTGGGTTGCATATTCAGTCATACATGGACTCGGAAATCAGGGCTATAATGGCACAATACATGCCTCTAGACAGTCAAAATGAAGTTCCAAATCATGTTAGCGACGATCGTGCTTAAAAGTGAAGCTCAATTGTTATTCTTCTGGAAGAGTAGCACGGGGATTCATACACCTTCCCCTATTGTCTCCAACGAAGGTTTTGAAGGTAGAATTATATATCTTTGTAATTTTTGTTGGAAAATAAGTGAAATGAGAGATCATATTTTCCTGATGTGTCTTTCAAGACGTAACATGTGCTTACGCTTGTGTTTGGGGAACAGTTAAAAGAAGGGTTAAGGTCGAATTATGTACACTTTAGCATGTGATAGGTTGTGCGGGTAATCGTGGCAAGTTTCTTTCAATGGATCTTCCTGGATGTATTGAAAGTCTATATTATTAGTTAGAATTAGTAGAAAGTTTGGTTTTAATGAATATTTATCCTTGCTTCAGTGCCATGCTGCCTTTTTATTACTGCTTTTATGTAATTTTGGAATGATCAGGATACGAATTTAATCTGTGAAAACAATATTTATCCAGCATTTGTGAAGCTTTGCATCCCAAGAAATTATCTATGCATTGATTAAAAACATTGAATCTTTGAATTGGTCGAAGTTTCTTACAAGTTTGGAAACGAAGGTCACCTCTTGGGATTCCGTGTACCGATTTGAAATGTGAATCCCGCTCTCGTACAGGCACGTAAAGTGCCGAGGAATTCCTTCCGTAGAAGAGGAAAAGAAAATATTTGTGTATTGCTCCATTATTATGGTTCTTCAGGGACTAATTCATTCAAAAAATGGAAGTGCTTGCATGTTTTTATCGCGAACCGACCAACAGATGTTGCCGTCGCCCTCCTTAAGCTCTCACGCAGTGGGTAAAACTCACTGCACCAGTCCACTCCCCACGCTGCGGAAGCCATAGAATGCAAGAAGCCTGCCTGCCACCACAACATGAGTATCTTGTTTTTGTTAACTGGCTGGCTATGTCATTTGATTGCAGTTTTAAACGATATATATATTTATGGTATTTAGTAATTATATATATGAATGATCTAATGAACATCAAATTCAACTTATGTTGAACACTGATGACTTGTTATATTAATTTATTGGTGGGTTATATATTTATTTCAAATGTCGAGATCATCGAAGTTTTATCCATCAATGAAATTGATAAGACACGTACTTAGAATAAGATTAATATCGATAAAATTAACTTCAAAAGAAGAATTATAAATTCAAGATTAACTCGCCAAAGATTTTACATGCAAGAATTTGTTTAAATAATTTCCGGTTAGACCCAATCATTAAATGGACTAAAAACGAAGTAATTGTGATTTTGTTGCCTAACAACATTTTTTTTTTTTTAATATTAAGTCATGAATTTGATTGTTAAGATTAACTTTGTCATCTACACACGTGCAAATTAGAAAGTACGCGTTAAAATAATTTCTTGAAATTTATTCCTCAAAAATCATCTTTTTGGAAAGTTTTTATAGGTACCATGTGGTCCATGTCTATGGTAACTAAGTAGTTTAATTAAGGAAATAGTTGGAATATTGTTATTCTTTCCATAAACATGCACTTAACGGCTACAAGCTTGACTTCCACACCCTGAAAATTTACCTATAAATATGTACTTTGTTCTTTCACTTGTTCACGCACTCTCTTTCAGAAATCCTTCTCTTTTTCACACATTACACACAGTGAATATGTTTCATCGAGAACTGAATTCATCGACATCAGGTCTTCGATTCTTCGACATAGAGAGTTCCCGACTTGACTTGAACAAGAAAAGAAAGCGGTCTCATTTTTATCGGAAACCCACAGATGATGAATATTCAGCCCTCGCCCTCCTTAAGCTCTCACGCAGTGGCGGCGAAAGTTACTGCAACCGTCCTACTGTCAATCCCGACACGGTGGAAGCCGTTAAATGCAAGAATCCTGTCACGGTCGCCACCGCAAGAATGGCTACTTCAGCCTTGGGTTATGTCAAGAACATCGAACCGGGTTCTACCGTCATTATTGCTTCTCCACTGGCACAGTATGCGCCTTACGCTTGTGCCATGTGCGGCGAGTCTTTTTCATCCTATCAAGCCCTCGGTGGCCACAAAACCAGGCACCGCCATAGGCCGCTGATCACCACCAACAACTCCAACACCCTTAAAGTCTCTGCTCCAAACCCTAGCGGTAGGATTCACAAATGCTTCCAATGCAACAAGGTTTTTAACACTGGCCAGGCTTTGGGCGGTCACATGCGGCGGCACTACGATGGAGTGATTGGCGGCGGCAAGAAAACCAGTGTGATCACTTCCGAGGGCGGCGACTCTAGCGACTGCAACAGCAATGGGCGTACACCCCATGATTTCGACTTGAACCTCCCCGCCTCACCGGAAACTTACTTGGGTTTGACCCTTTACTGTAGCGAGAATTTATGAACAGGAAAAAATTACTGCGTATGTATTTCGTATAGAAAAGTAAATTTAGGGTTCTTGTTGGTACAGGAATTGATCCATGTAAATCAAACGAGATTTGATTTTGTATCAGTTTGTATGTTTCTTGGGTTAATAAAAAATTAGTTTCGCATATTTCTTCAGTGAACAAAGATTTCCTTTTGCGATCCAATTTCTTCACAGTAATCTACAAATTTCCTTTTGTGATCCAATTTCTAGTCGCAATAATTTCAATATGTTCACACTACTCTTTTTGTATTAGAATTGCAGTTTATATTTGAATTATTTATTTTTATTCCTTTTTTTAAGTAGTATTCGAACATTTACATATTTGATTAAATACGCTTTTACATATACTTACAATGTACGTACAAATCCAGTAGAAAAAGAAAACCAATGTGATCGCTTCCGAGGGCGGCGACACTGGCGACTGCAATAGCAATGTTGTTTAAAGGAGGTGATTTTAAACAACATGGTAAAAAATTAGTCGCTTTTCACTGGAAAAGTGGGTTGGGACTTGGGATTGATTTGGCCTAGGTGGATGTTGGTCTAGCCTTGGCGTTGACATAACGAGTTGATTAAAAATTTCGGAAGATTTTATCATAAAAAATCTGCTTTTTTTTTCTTACTTATTTTACCAATATCAAAATCAAACAAATATAAATTTGCTAAGCAGAGGCTACGACATAACGGATCGACCCGACGACATTTTTAAAATTGTTCAATAAATCAAACAAATATAAATTTGCTAAGCAGAGGCTACGACATAACGGATCGACCCCGACGACATTTTTAAAATTGTTCAATAAATATTTTTATATACATAATTTTATCAACTTTTTAATCTGCTTCCAAACTCGAATTTCTAGCTCGCAGTCGTCGCTAAGGGATTGTTTGATTTTCTTTTCATAATATATTTTGTAAAAAGTATTTTTTTTAGAAGTGATTAAAAAATAGAAGAAATTATGAATTTACGTGTAAAATCTTTTGTTAAAAGAATACTTGTTTCAAATGAGTTCGAGGGAAAAATGAGTACTAAATGACAATCTTGCTATATGAACAGGGTCATTGGCCGATTTGACACATGTCGTCATCTAATTGAATAGTTAAAAGAAAAAAAATGATAGTTGGCAGCACTTGTCAAAGCTGCTATCAGTTAACCATGTACATGCAGCATTATTGATTAAATGATAGTGTACCAAAGCTCAAGAAAAAAGCATAAGTACATGGAATTCCTTACCGAATTCATACGAATGCTGATGTGGCGGAATCTAATTCGTCTATTTTGTTTGTTTTTTCATCCTCCAATAATTTTACGTCAAAGTGTTGCCTCTGTCAAAATTATCTGGTAATAATTATCCATCTTCATCCCTATTATCAACGGTTTTGGGTCAAACCGGAATGACCGGGTCATATGCATAGGTGTTCTGATCACATAGGCTGTTATGCTTAGTAATTAACTAACCGATCATTTTGGGTTCGAAGCAGGTGGCAATAGTTTCCTTTTTCTGCTGGATTTATACGTACAGTGTAAGTATATGTAAAAGCGTATATAATCAATGAATTCGGTGATCTGAATTAAGTTTTTTCATATACAAACAGCACCGTCTCTGAATTCTACTGAAGAACTTTTTCACCCACATCATTAACCATTGTTGCTTTGAGGGTGAGTGTTTTTTTCTAGCTTTTTTGTTTTTGTTAAATTGTCGATTTGCGATTAGATTTTCATGTGGTTATTGACAGGGCCGGTCCTATGATTTTTGGGGCCCGAGGCGA
>CAIGRP010115456.1:0-11979 GCA_903798385.1 Fraxinus cuspidata | reverse complement strand
CCATAACCAACTGCTGATAGCCCAAGACCTTTCTACTTTTCATGATGCGTACAATTGAAGCATCAATAGCATATCGCCTGTCCTTGTCAACATCTTCGATTACTTTCTTCTTCTCATCGACAGGAGGGAGAGGGATCTGCTATTTTCATTGAAATACTTAACGATACGAATAATACAAGGTTTGGATTGATAATATTTGATTAATCTGAATTCTGATTTTTTCCACTTCTTTTTCTCATCAACTAAGTTTAACTGAAGTCTGTTGAATTTGTGCGTGCATATCGATGTTCATTTGTTTCCTTTTATGTGCTCGTGGTAATTGTGAATGTAGGTTTTGGGTAGGGGGAGGGAATCACCTTGATCCTTCTCATTTTATCTGTAAATTTTGAATTGAACTCAAAAACGTCTGTTGGAGATATCGTCTTGGTGTTTGGCTCCTTGTTAAGAATCTTATACTTAGCACACGAAAGCGAATGGAGCAGCCTAACAACATCATCATCTGACAAGTTCAACTGAGTCATGATTTCCTGGTAACTCAACCTATCTGAGGCATTAAATAGCAGTAGGGCAGCAGCCTAAAAACATGAAAGACAAAATCTTCAATCAACGTTATATCAACCATACAGATTACATGTAAATGAAAATTAGGCTGTCGTCAATAACCTGGTAAGTTGTTACGATGAGCTCTATAGTTTTGGGTTCAAACTTTCCATTGATGTTGCAAGTGCCCAATGAATATATCCATGTAAGTTTTCTGTGCTTCGTTTTTGTTTGGTAGAACTCTCTAAAGACTTCAACACACTTGACCTGATGCAGAAGTCAAAAAATAATAAACAAAATAAGTAAGTGATATCATCCTTTAGCAATTTGCATAAATATAAGTGAAACAAGATCATGCATGACTATACCATCTCAGCTGGGAGATTAAGATCAAAGGACTTGTAACTGGGCCAGAAACCAGTAGTCAATACAGTAACGGTCAAGTCGATCCCAGGATTTGCATTTGCATTGTTGTTGAGATATTCCTCAAAGCTCGTCTGATTTTCCCTTGCTAGTGTCAAATCTGTCACCTGCAATGGTAGAAGAAAGAGGAAAAAAAAAAAAAAAGAAAGGTTATTTTTTGAACCACCTCTTATTCGGCATAGATAACCCAAGAGCTCACCATCCCCTCCATTTTTGATGTAAATTGACCCCCGCATTGCTGCTTCAACTTTGTAAGGATACTTCTCTCATGCTCATCATTGGCACTTTTATCAAATAATAGCCGCCGAGCAAGCTTTTTCCTGCCAAAAAGGGCAATACAAATCAATAATTTTAGCATATAAAATGTACTGTGCCCTTGAATGATTGAACCGACAATCATAAAGTCAGAAATTTACCTATAGAATTCAGCAAACAGATCCTTATCGCTAATATAAGCAAGCAGTTTTACTACCTGCAAAAGTAAACAGGCCCTCAATCACAGTTTTCCACGGATTTTAGCAAATAAATGACAAAGCAATACTGTTATAGACAAGAAACACACCTTCTCCAATGTCTCCTCAATGGCTTCATCGCTCAATTTTTCACTCCCACCTTTTTTGAGAATGTTATCACAAAATGTGGCAAGAAGTTCTGCACTAGAACTTCCAGCAATGCCCTTGTTGCAGAAGACTTCAAAGGCCTCCTTGAGAGCCTAGAAATACGTAATAATAGGAAAATCATATCAACACCAGACTGTAAGGATAATATTAAAACAATCATGCAGATTGTCAACATCCTAACCTTGTGGAAGAGTGAATGATTTGAAAAGCAGTCGTTCACATATGCCATGAATTTGTCATGGAGTTCAATAACTTTTCGGACAAAAACCTGAACGGAAAACATAAAGTCAGTCCAACAGTGTGAAACGTTAATGGCACTTAAAAAGAATTCCAGGACAATTACCTGTTCCTGTAATCCAATGACATCTCTTTTTTCTGCCTGCAAAAGAAACTCTATGATGTTGAAGACAGAATGTGTAGTGATAATTTCACATATCTATTCACTAATATTTTTTCCTAGAGGTGACTAGCCAATTGGTCATTACGATAAGTTGATTATAACACAGGAAAAAATTGCTAGTACATTCTTGAGAGAAGCTATACAACCAACAATCTGACAAAAAGACATAAATTTGCAAACCTTCTTATTACTAGCAGCATCTTCTGCTTGTTTAACCAAAGCTGTACCTTCAGCAGTAACATGCTGCACTCAGGAAACGAGTATGTATTAGATAAAGAGAACATATTCATAAATTATAGCAACGAGCAGTGCAGTACAAATAAAAGATAACAAACCTGCTTAAATATCGCAGCAACAGGATCTAAGCCTCGAGGTATTTTGGAGAAGAGCCTATACATCCTTGACAAATCCTCTACCTAGTGGATTAAAAATGGCATAGATGAAGTCCAGTGCTTCAGGATCCTATATAGCAGCTAATTTATTCAGTGACAATATTTTAGTACCTTGTCATCTCTAAGCAACGCGTGACATCCAGAGTGCTCCTTCTCAAGCAATTGGGTTGCATACACAGACAACAACTCATGTTGTACTTTCTACAGAACCCAAAAAAATAAAAAAATAAAACAGTAATCTCAAACTAATAAAAATGAAAAGACTGCTCAATTAGAATATCTACGGAAATGAACTATGAAATTCACGGAATGCATATGGGCGCTGATTATCTACAAACTAAAGATAAAGGCGTCATACTTATTTAAGAAAGAACGAACCTCAAGCAACTTTGTCTCACTACTTGAATGAAGATAATGAGACACCCTGTCTTTTTCTCGTCTCAAACACTCCTCAGCCTGGAATGCCATAAGATAATTAAATATCACAAAGACAAGTAGTGTTTTTCTGGACTTGTTCCCTGTTGTGTGCATGCATAGCTGTGGGGATGGGTACACATGCAATATTTGTTGAGAGGGAGAGGGGGGAGGGGGCTTAGTTCTACATTTAAAAGGAAACATTACTTTCAGCATATAGTCTGGACATGAATCTTCCAAGATCCAGTTAGATGCCTTCCGAGAATAATACGCTGCAGTGTCCTTGAGCATTGCTTCTTCAAAGTCCTTCTCATAATAATTCATTTGCCCCATTCCAATTTCAACAAATATATCCAATACATTCTTCAGCAAAGCTCTATCAATTTGCTCGCCTTCTCGCTCTTGATCAATCTGATTAGAAAAATAACTCACTAACCAGAACAGCAAAAGAGTGGGACTCTTGGAGAATGACTGAAACATACCAGTGATATAACCGCATCCCTTACTTTTCCATTTAACTCTATGTATACCTGAAATAGAGCCCCAGTACCGACACTGTTTATGAACTTAAACTCAAAAGGTGACAGAAAGAAGGAAACAAGTAGCAAAAATAAGCAATTGTTTCAAATTTGAAGGAATACAAAATGAAAGTTACCAGATCTCGAAAGCATGTTAGGCCAACTTCTTTAAGTGCAGGAAGTGACCTCCTAGCAATGAAATATCGATCAAGGTAATGGAAGAACCGTGACAGCCACCGGACCATGATTTTATGATTTGACCATCTTTTCACAAGCTCTCTCAACATGAATTCGTCATGTTTCTCTCTCAGTGAAGGAAGAACCTAGATGAAAAGCAATAAAGTTACAGAATAGGTCAAGGCCAATAATTTAAAACAAAATACAAAAGGATAAAGTAAAATGAGCCACAATATGACGAAAAATTTAACCAAGTACAAGTGTCACGCCTGGCACTCACCCTAGTTCTGGAATTTAGTCAGTTCAGTCCTTAAAAGTTATAGTTCGAAAACGAGGCACGTGAGTTATACAGAATAAGGAGGAAAATCTTTGGGAAATTCAATATGTCGCTTGGTCAGCATCACCTTTGGGATGAAAGAGTAAATTTAAATGCAGTGTTCATTGCACTGGGTTTCAAGGTGATGCTACTAGATTTTCTCAAGTTCCTAATATTAAGTCTTCAACGAAAATGGTGGGAAGTTCTATCTTTTATTTAGATTCTCTGTACAGACCAAAGCGTTTATAATTTTATATAAACTAGGGAAGGGAAGGGTTATTGCTCGAGACACATAGAATGGTTTGATTTGAAAGCAGAAGAAGATTGCAGGGGTAAGCATTTATACAGCATTAGACAAAGCTTTTACACTTAAATTCTCAACACTCACATTATAACTGGAAAGGAGGATCTGCATTGAATTAATATATGATAGATGATACATGCACAACATAACAATCTTTTCATAATTTGGACAATGATTATCAATCATTCTTGATAAGTGGGACAATGAGTATCAATCAAAAGCTCACCATTTTGTACAGTGATGGGTAATCAACTTCCAAGAATGTGGAACGAAACAAGATCTATTAAATTCTAAGAAAGCCATATATGATGACCAAATACTCTCCCTTCCTATATTATTTACCACAGTTGGAAGTCAAAATGACCTTTTTAGATTTATATGTTGCATCTATAATTTTTCCTTACAAGTTAGAACACCAACAACAATGGGACAAAAATATAAATTACAGTAAGCACTGTCTCAATTGAAGACCCAAAGCTTCATGTAATATGAAGAATTTTTTATTAAAAAAAAAAAAAATGAATACGCAGGTTCATAAATACCACTGTCTAATAAATAAACAGTTGGCCTTACCGTTGATATGATGTACTCTTCAAAGGACTCACGATACTTGTCATACAACTGTTGAGAGTAATCATGTGGAGGCTTTTGTGTGCACATGTTATAAATTGTCCTGTACATAAGATTTAAGGAAAATAAGAACAAACGGTAGGGTAACAAGAGCCTACAAATTAAAAGGTTAAATTGAAGACTTGGAATATAAAAAGCATACGTGTAGAGCATCATATAGTCCTCTGAGCTGAACTGCGGCTCGGGCAGCCCTTCTAAAATGTTTTTTAGCTTCGTAATCCCTTTTTGCATAAAGTCCCATCCCTGTTCTAAATCAATTGTATTTCGCTGATTCATCGTCATTTTCTATACCGGACCAATAAGAAAAAGCCTGCCAATGACGCATAAATTAGTGTATTAAATCAATAGAAAACATCCAGAAGCTGTAAATGACTATAGCCAAACAGAAATCAACTAAGAAAATAACACCACCCTAAAAAGACACTTAAGAACCAAGAGCATCAATCAACAATGCCTGGTAGTTATTATCCAGAACTACTTTAAGCAAAAGCTCCTTCTTCGTATTGTCAAGTTTTTGAATTCCTATTATACCCTTGACTTGGTGTTCCATAATCTCTTCTTCAAATAACCTATTTTAACTATCCCGTCATAACAAAACCACCTCTCTTCTCTTTTAAATATACCTCGTACTCAATTAGTTACGTATATGGCTATATCCATATTTATGAGCTCAACAATATTTATCACAAGATATTATTACTAGTACTATTTAAAAAACTGTGTGTTCGAGTAGCTAGTACATTATGATCACATTCCCCTATCAATTTAAGCCAATGTAAATCATCAAGCTACCCATAACAACAAGATAAATTCAAATCACAAATAATATCAAAGAATTAACTCAGAAATCAACCAACACAAACATGCAAAAGAAAGTAATCTCTCCAATTTCACCAAAAGTTTAACATTAAACTATAGAAAATCAAGTCAAAAATCACGAAAAGACCTTCAATACAGAAACCTGTATTATTGGACCCAATTAAACATACAAAACAAAATCTTATGCTCAATATAAAAACCTCGTTAGTTGATATTCAAATTAAGATCTTAGGGAGTAAGGTCTACAATTAGAACGCCAATCAAATATTGAAAACTAAAATCATCAGAAGCTCCATAACTTATCCAAGAAATCCAGATCACAGATAAGAAAATTTTGACCTATCAAACAATCATCTTATTCATTACTTAATGCAATAATGATTCCAAATTTCCTCCTAAGCTCCATGAGACAGATTTCTGAAAGTCCAAGGAAAATGTAATTCTAATATGCTGATGGATATACACACACTAACAGAGATCACGTATTATTTATCATGACATCAAATATAATAAAACAAAAAAATCATCTAGATTAACTCTTACAACTAAAGAATTCCAACAGAAACTATTGCAAACTAAAACCCTAATTATCAGTAAAATCGCAACTAAACGAAGCATATTCCTGAATTTTAACCCCATTTCCTCATTCCATAACATACAATCACGAATCATTAAGCTTAAATTTAATTCAGTACACCTCTAAAATCCAGGATTAAATAACATAAAAAAATCACAAAGGAAGTAAAATCAATCTCAAATAAAAGAAATTACAAAGAACTCATCGAGACGCATATTCACACCCACCAACACGTATGTTCTTATATATATGTATGTATGTAGAGAGTGAAAATACCTAAAGAGGAGGGAGACAGTTCGGATGAGATGTGAATCTCTCTTTTTTTCCCTCTCTTGGTCGATTTTACACAGCTTTATGTACTCTTAATTTTCACGAAACATCCTCAAACCTTCACAATTACGTTTGTTACCCACGTAATTTGTTGTTTATTCGTTTGTCATCCTCAAGGAATTTTTTGTACTTACTAAAGTGCTCCAATATTTTATAATATTTGAGTTTTAGTACACATGGTTTATAGATGGAAAATTTAATGCAGTTTGAACAAGTTGAGGTTTAAATAGGAACAAGAACGTAATCAACATATTGTGATTTTGATGTTTTGTATTTTGTATACACCAACTAAAAATTATAAAAGCACAAATTTATGGAGTATTTAATTGATTATCGCACGTTAAAATGATTTTAAGTGTTTGTTTGAATAAAATTATAAGTTGTTGAAAAATTATAATGCGAGTGAAATGAATGGTGAATGAGTGGATATACTTGTGCATCTTACAAAATGTGGTGTTAAAATTTATGTTAGACTTTGATCGCTAAATTATAAGTGGTTTATAATGTCACCCAAACAGAGTATCCATGATTAAGAGTGATTTTGCTCCTCTAAATATAAGATATGGTGCAACAGGGTATCCATGATTTGAGAATCAGCAAATCGCTACTAAGATGTACTAACAATGTCATGTCAATATGAGTTTACTTGAGCATCTAACTAGAGCTCAAATACAGAATTATAAAATAATGAGGGAACCTCGATAGAAGAAAGTAGGGTTAATTGTGACAACAGTCACCAAACTTCTATTCCAGTTACAATTGCATAATTGAACTTTAATTATTAGTAATTGAATCGCATAAATTCAATTGACAACAATTAAACCATTCAATTTGTGTAACAATTTTCGTGGAAACATACTTTATTCATCATTGTATTACTCAATGCTATCTCGTGCACTTAATAGTTATCAATTATAAGCATAGAACAAGGTAAGTAATTCAAATATACAATGCATTGAGGCCATTGTAACGAAGGGATGAAAAAATGATATGGCCCCGCCTCGTTTGAGAATAGGGGCAGGGACAAGGAACATGGTCCAGTCACGAACTTGTTCCGACTATTATTTTTCATTTTATTTTTTCATATGCTTTACAATTTAAATAGCATTCTATGTGAAAATCAAATGCAATTGCTATAACAAAGGAGACTTTTCTCTTCTAGGAGAAGTTGATCCAAAGTTGTAATAAATATATCTTCGGTAGTCTGCCTAGGGCCTCAAAACCGGGTCCGGTTGACACCTCCAAGCCGGTATCAAGCCTGCTAATAATCATGAGCTCAATAAACTTGCAAAAACCAAATAGAAGTACTGCAGTCTGGTGCTTTCTTAATGTATATTCCACACATAAAAATATCAATGCATTCAATAATAAGAATACAGAATCAAATGAATAAATTACTCGAATTTATCAGTTTAAGCAGCTGCTATAGAAAGATTTTTCTTCTCTTCTAACTTGCTTGCATGTACAGTAGACAATTCATGCTGTACAACCTGTCACCAAAATCACAGGTTTTGCATAAGCAAACGAATCAGGAGCAGTTAATAACGAAAAGTTTATGCTTCTGGAGGTAAGGCATCGCGTCCCCCTCCCTACAGTACTCGTTCCACATAGCCACGAATGGTATTTTATATGAAAAAGAAACGTACCTCTAATAATTTGGTTTCACTTGTGCAATTCAAATAACTTGAAATTCTGGCTTTCTCCTGTTGTAAGCATTCCTCGACCTATATATTACAACAAGAAAGTACAATGAGCCTATACCCCGGGAGCCTTCCTCTTCTTTTCTTGGTTTATTTTGATGAATTGACATGTTGAAATTAAATTAACTCTGTTCTGCCAAGAAAAAGAAGGAAGAAATCATAATTCGGGACTGACCTTAAGCATGTAATTCTCGTAGGTCTCATTTTCAATCCAGTTTGAGGTCTTCCGTGAATAGAACGTAGCTGTGGCTTTGATCATCGACTCTTTGAAATCTTCTTCATAGTATTTCGTTGAGTTCTTGCTAATCTCCGTGTAAATATCCAGGACTGACTTCACCATGGCCTGATCAATCTGTTCTCCCTCACGTTCCCTTTCAATCTAAGATGCTAATTGCTGTTAGAAATTAATCTAGTTGCAATACAGTAAAGTGAAGAAATAAAATTTATCAACTGATCAAGTCTCGTGACAGCACGATATTCTAAAGCAAAATTACCCGTCGATAACTATTGCGACCTCTGTGGACNGACTCTTTGAAATCTTCTTCATAGTATTTCGTTGAGTTCTTGCTAATCTCCGTGTAAATATCCAGGACTGACTTCACCATGGCCTGATCAATCTGTTCTCCCTCACGTTCCCTTTCAATCTAAGATGCTAATTGCTGTTAGAAATTAATCTAGTTGCAATACAGTAAAGTGAAGAAATAAAATTTATCAACTGATCAAGTCTCGTGACAGCACGATATTCTAAAGCAAAATTACCCGTCGATAACTATTGCGACCTCTGTGGACAATCACTTCCAGGATACAACGATCAAATAAACCAATTGTGCAGCAATCACAAAGGATTTTTAGAACTCTCTCAAGTGTACTTCAGAAAATAAAAATAAGTATAATATTTTTTTACTGAATAGAAATATACAATTTCGTTTTTGTTATTATTTTCTAATGTCCAGATGTGTGTTTATATAGGCAAAAAAATGATGTAACTGTCTTCACCATGATCCGGTATTATATGCAGGTTTTATGGTTAGTGGAATGGGTTGTTAATACTGGGGCAGTTAAAAAAGACCATATTTTACTGGCTATTGACCCATTAAATAATTTCGAAAATGATTAAAAATAATAATTATTATTAGAGTCAACAAAGCCCAATGGCCCAAGGCCTAATCAAAGACTTTTTAATATAATGCGTGAGGCGTGACTCGAACCCCGACCTCCCACACAAATTCCACATTTTTCACCAGTTGGGCACTTCATCTGAATTAATTATTTCTTCCACATATTATATTTATTGTAAGCAGAAATAAAACTTATTGATTGATCGAGTCTCACGATAACTGCAGCGATCTTTGTGGACAATCATTTCCAGGATACAACGATCAAATAAACCAATTGTGCAGCTATCACAAATTATTTTCAGAACTCTCTCAAGTGTACTCTAGAAAATAAAAATAAGTATAATATTTTTTTACTGAATATAAAAATACAATTTCGTTTTTGTTGTTATTTTCTAATGCCCACATATGTGTTTATATAGGCAAAAAAAATGATGTAACTGCCTCCACCATGATCCAATATTATATGCATGTGTTTATGGTTAGTGATAATGGGTTGTTAATACTGTGGCAGTTAAAAACGACCATATTTTACTAGCTAGTTGACCCATTAAATAATTTCAAAAATGATTAAAAAATAATTATTATTATTAGAGTCAATAAAGCTCAAAAGCCCAATGTCCAATCATAGACTTTTTAATATAATGCGTGAGACGTGACTCGAACCCTCGACCTCCCACACAAATTCCACACTTTTCAACAGTTTGGCACTTCATCTAAATTAATTATTTTATTTACATATTATATTTATTGTATAAATATTTAACAATTGCATGTTACTACATCTAGACAAAGTGCTCATGGATTTTATAAAATAAAGAGTAGAGTTCTTCAATTTTCGTAGGGATTAGGTTTAGAAATTATAACGCGTGTCTGAACCAGATCGTCGTGACACGTATTTCTAAAGATAGGTAGGGGCAGACTAATAGTGAATATAGTTGAATCAGAAATATTTGTACACAATATTGACGAGTTTAATGAAACAGAAGCTGAGGCCACTTGAAAATCTCAAACATACCAAGGATATTACGGCATCTCTAACTTGATTGTTGATCACCGCGTAAACCTACATGTATAGAACAAAATATCACTTTAAAACGAAATGACAACTAATCTCCGGGGAAAACTCGACATAGTAAAGAAGCTTTTATCACCAACCAGATTGTAGAATGCCAAATGGCTTATTCTTTCAAGTGAAGGTAGCTTCTTCCGAACAATGAAGTATCTTTCGAGGTAATTAAAGAACCTTGAAAGCCATCGGACCATAGTCTTGTGGTTATTCCATCTTCTCAACAATTCTTGTAAAAAAGACTCCTCTTTCTTTCTCCTTACAGATGGCAACACCTGGAAAAGACGATAATAGAGATATAACTAACACGTTTAGTATATGATTGGTATGCAGTACAAACAAGCTATTAATATTTTCTGAGCAACAAGCGTAAAAAATATCTTAAGGTTTACTAACCTTGGAAGAGATGTAGTCTTCAAAAGTCTTTTTATAATGATCATACATTTTCCGAGCTTTGGGACCGCCCGGATCGTGGGCACATACATTGAACACTATTCTGGCAAATGGAGTTAGGATATGCAACGATAGATGAATTTCAACTACAAATGCTAAATCAGTTAAGAGTTGACATCAGGAACATGAGAGAGTAATTACTATCAGTGAAAACTGAACAAGAATGAACGAAAAATTAAGCCCAACTCCCATTTTCTAAAACTTATTTTTTCTTCAAATTCATTTTCAACACAAAACCCACAACTTTTATTAATTTTTCAACCACACATTTCATCATTTTTTATCAAAATCTACCTAAAAAAAAATTGATTTTTTTTGCTAAACCAAACAGTGGCTAAATGACCTTTGATTTTATATTTTTCATAGGCAGAGAAATAGCACACGTACTTAAACAGCATCCAACATTCAAAATGCATCCTGCCACCAAGTAGCAGTTGTGGGTATAAGTAATTTAAAAGTTAGTTTGCTATAAGCATACAAAAAAGTTACTTTAAAGTTTAAAGCAAAGCCAATTTGACATTCTCTAAGCCATCACAAGACAAAGTAAAAGGACAGATTATACTTTGATACACGGTGACAGATTTAAGCCTGCTTGGTACAGAGTACAGTCCACTAGCTTTAAATTAATTAAGACATTATTTCATCCCTATTTTCTCAAAATATATTTTTATCCTTTCTTTTTAACCACAAATTTTTCAATAAATAATATTACACGCAGCCGAAAAACTTTTGCTTCATTTTTTAACCACGCATTCTCCATAATAGATTATTCCAAAATGTATTCTATCTACGAAATGGCGTCAAACAGGCCCTAAAAGTAAGTGAATTTAGCTCCAGGAGAACAACAAAAAATTATTGGGGTGGGACGTGGGTGGATTTTTCCTACAACCCAAGAAGATAAAAAGAAAAATTAAAAAGATACGTGTAGAACCGCATATACCCTTCAGAACTGAACTCATGTTTCTGAACTCCTTCCAGATTGTCGACTAGTTTGTTGATGGCTTCTTCCTGCAAAAGGGGCCATGCTTCTTCAAAGCTTAAATCGCGTTTCAAAGATGCGTCACTCGCCATTGTTTGCTGCTTCAAGGCTGTGATAATGTCTAACAGGCAGTCCCTAAAGTATGGGAAATGAGTTGAGATAGCCCAAATAAAGATAAGATTTGTGTAGATAGACCTCAATAA
>CAIGRP010115455.1:0-11720 GCA_903798385.1 Fraxinus cuspidata | reverse complement strand
AAAAATAAATAGCCCAACCCAAGCCCAACAACAACTCTATTAAAAAGAAAAATTGAAGCAACTGGGCAGGGCCTTCATATATAATGTATTGGGCCGAATGACACGGCCCAACACAATTAAACAATAACTAAACAAACAAAACGATCTACAGGCCACAGCCGCCCGGGGAAGATGACGGAAAATGCAGTGACTGCCATTGAAGGAAGCTTCAGGCGCGCTGGCGGTTTTCTTCTCGAAGTTCATTCGCCGGAGCCCAGCACGCGCAGCCGCCCCCCCACCCCCCGGCCGGGTGCTGGGTCAGCCACTGCTATCAACCAATAAGAAACCTCATTTTTAGAACTTTAAGGGCTTGTTTGGAATTTTTTTTTTCACTGGCTTTGACCTTTTTGGGTGACACTGAGAAATTGAAGAATTGGTGCTTATTAACTGAATTTGGGTGGTTAATTTTACAACTACCTAAAATCAGTGTAACATAATTTTGGCCGTATTTCTCAATCCACCAAATTGGTGAATTTTGATCATTTCTCAATTTATTTTTCAATTTTACTTTCTATAAAATAATTATTTGCACTCACATGTTTTATTCAAAACAAACTTGCAAATAAAGAATATAATAACTAAAAAAACTATTTATAAGAAAAGATTATTTTATAATTAAAACGTGTACTTATAATATAAAAATTCACTTTTGTTGCTTATAGTAATAATACTGCTAATAATATAAAAATTTACTTATAAGTAAAAGTTTACTATGTGTAAAAATTATTTATAAGTACAAAATTAACTTAAAACTACAAAATTCACTTATGAGAAAAAAATTAAATCATATATAAAAATAAGTAAAAGTAAAATAAAACTTATGATTAAAAAATTCATATAAGAAATTAAATATTAAAACTTTCATTAAAGGCATTTTTGTAATTTTATTCTTTTTAAAAACTTTCAGAATCGTATCATAATAATTTTATTCTCAAACATTAGTTACACTATTTAAAAATCGCTATTAAATTTCATCGATGAGATTTTTTTACATAATCCAACTAATGACATGTTTTGACTTGAACGTTTAAAAGACCTTACAACAACACTACATTAATTCAACTAATAACTGTTTAGAAACCACTACTAAAATTCCATACCATATGTTGCTTCGTATCTAAATTTACTAGTTTTTTTTTTTTTTTTTTGTTTTTTGGGTACAGTTCTTTACTTTAGAAACCACAATTAATTTTTTTTCATTTTTCTGTTCCATTTTCGAATTAATTAATTGTGCAGAATAATTTCATTTTTCTATTTTTAAACCAAGCTCAACTTTGTAATCCAAATTTTAAAGAATCAAAATTGAAAGATTTAAGAACTAGCAATACTTAAAAATATCTTATTTCTAAAACCTCTAATTTATATTTCATTTTTCTTTATCTAGATAAGCTTGAAGCAAAGGAATTAATGCGATGGAATAATTTATAATATTGAATATGTCATTAGTTGGATATTGTAACTCCTATTTGAGCCACATTTTTATCTAAATTCATTTTTTCAAAACTAATTTTCAACTATATATTTTCTAAAATAATTTTACACGTAAACTCAAAACTTTTTTTCAATTTTTAATCACACACTCTCCAAAAATCACTATTCCAAAACACATTTTTATCAAAAAATTGGGGCTCAAACGATACGTAGTATTGTTGAAATGTTAAAAAAATTAATTATGGTACGAAATTGAGCGAAACTGAAGCGGTTCGATTTCATAAAAAAATTTGGACCCGACAATTCTACTTATTAAATATTCGAAAATTCTAATTGGATTCAATTCTTTTTAAAATTGAACCGAACTTGATCATGTCCAGCTCTACGATCCATGCAAGAAGTTGTAACTATTACTCTCTTGAATTATGTCAAGTATATATTCCATGGGTTACATCTTGATGTACATGGTATGAAATTCAAAAAATGTTGAACGGAAAATTGTGTTTTTTTTAAAATATCTAACAATGTGCCGATACGTGGTACAATGTAAAATAAGATGTACATATAGCATGATTGAACTTTCTTATACCAAATTGCAACGAAAAATAAGGATCCCATTATTTTGCTAAAATGGATTTTGGAATAGTGATTTGATAGAGAATATGTGGTTAAAAAATAAAAATATAATTTAGATTTATATGTATTATTATTTATTGAATAATACATGATTGAAAATAAGAGAATAAAATGTATTTTGATAAGAGAGATACTACATGTACATCCCCCTCTCAATAAGTTGTAAAACTTGGTGTACAAATAACCAAATTATTTTGTTAATAATGAGATGGATCACACTATTTGTATAACCAAATAATCGACATACAAGTTGACCGACACTTATAATGAGTGGTCCACTTACTTACTTTGAATTTTTTAATCATGTGGTGCTCACACGCATGTGAGAGGTTGTCAATTTCGGTTGTCAACCTCTTCTGTACAAATGAAATTTTCTAATGGTGTGTTTGAGCCACATTATAATGTGTGGTTAAAAAAGAAGGAAAAATTATTGATGTGATGAAAAATATTATTTTATTAAAAAATATGTAATTAAAAATGAGTTGAATGATGAGAATAAAAAATATAATGTGTACTAAACAAGGGCGAAACAAAGACAAAACATCATGGCCTTTGCTACTTTTTGGCGTGGCCCCCTCTACCTTATTTTGAGGGGAGTGTACAAACACAAATATCATTGTAGCGCCGTCACATCCTACAAAAAAAGATGCTTATGTCAAGGTTCCATCCGTGCAGCCTATTATACATTTAACCCAAAACAGAATGGACTCCACAGAAACTCCAGCCAATAAAATTTCGACAACATTTTTGACGAAACCACTCTGGTTTTGATATACCACATCTGAAACTATTTCACATCACAATAAATATATAGAACTTTTCACTTGTGGTTCCGTTCTTACATCTTTAAATTTACCCCAAATGTTGTCTGTGTTGATATATAGGGAAAGACTCGAACATCATCGTCCTGTACTTAGTATATACACACAAGAAATCTAGAGATAGTTAGAGATTTTTATTGGGTTTTCTAGAGAGAGAGAGAGAGAGAGAGAGGAATGGGTAGAGGAAGAGTGCAATTGAAGAGAATTGAGAACAAGATTAATCGACAAGTAACATTCTCAAAAAGAAGATCTGGGTTGTTGAAGAAAGCTCATGAGATTTCAGTTCTTTGTGATGCGGAGGTTGCTTTGATTATTTTTTCACCAAATGGGAAACTGTTTCAGTATGCTACAGATTCATGGTACGATTTGATTTCTCCTATATTTATGTCATTGTTAATTTTTCATGTTTTTTCTGTATGTTTTTATCTAGGTTTTATGCTGTGTTTTACATGATAAAGTCGTAGGTTTTTTTGTCCAATTTGATTATACTTTACTGTGTTTTATATGTTTGCATGCAAAACCTATATATTTGTGCTTATTTTATTGTTTTTTGATAGTAGATCCAAAATCCAAAAGTACTTAGTTTGTGATTTCATTTGTTGAAGGCGTGCATACAACGTAGATACACTAGAAATATAGCATAATGAATTAAACTGGTTGTATAGGGTTAATGGCAAGTGCTATTTTCAAGCGTTGAAATGACAGTTTTTGATTTGCAGCTTTTAATTATTTTTTTCAACTGTTAATGAAATTTTGCCAAATGTATACATGTATAAAACTTGACCTTGATCTCATCAGCAGAACTGCCCATAAATCAAGCAAAATGATGCTTGCACGAAGTAATAAAGTATTTATTTAGGGCAGGGTTTTTCCGTAGTACATATACTTTCTTGTTTCTCTCTCCTTGAGCCTCTGATCACCTTTGGCTTTGTGAAACATCAGCCAACCACGACTCTAGTACTTGTTATGTAAGTTGTACTCGATGGAACTTTCAATTGAAAAAAATTGAGATTTTAAGTATGGGATGACTTGACAATACGGGTCACAAAATTTTGACTTACTTTTTTTGTCTAGCAATTTCCGTACTATCTTTCCTTGTTCATTAATGCCCCGTATTATCCAATTCTCCCTAAACAAGCTATTAGAACACTAATTAAAACATACTTAACTGCTAATACAAACTGGTGGGAGTGTTACAGCCATTTATTCGATCAAAATTCTACTAAATAAGTGCAGTTGTTCATAATATGTTCCTCAAAAGCTTGCTTTCTTCATAGTTTTGATAAGTCATTAGTAATTACATGTTGGCTCACTCATTCTTTGTCAGTAAAACAAGCGTTAAGCATTATTCTTAGTAAATTTGATATTTATAGAATGAATCATTTCTCGTCACTTTGAATGCTCTTGCTTTTTTAATCAACTTTATTTTCTAACTTGGGGTACATGAATATTTCAAGGTGGAAATGTACTTATTTTTTGTTTTTATCTTCTTTATAGAAGTTTGTGTCTGTTTTTATAGTCTTGTGTTTTATTTGTTGACTTTGAAATAATTGACTTTCTATGCTATTAGGGGAAAAACTACAATTATGCTATTTGTACAAATGTGGTTTACAAAAGTGTGTTCACAAAATGATGTGGTAAGATTTAGGTCATTGATTTCAAAAATTATTTTTTTAAATTATTGACCAAAATGTTGTCAATACGTATTTTGTAAATCAATTTTATAACTTAACTTTGTACAAGTAACACGACTCAAAAAACTATAACCTCCAAGTAAAATATTGCAACCATTAATTCGCAAATCCTTCGCATTATTTTTATTGTACATTTAGCTGGAGGTCAAGGCGATTGTCCCTCATAAGTCTGTATTACGTTTTAGAGAAAATTACATAAGCCTAGTTCCCATAAAATTTATGACAATTATAGAGACTTCCCCTCTGTTTCTAGAAATTTCTAAAACTTCCTTTTGAGGTTTACTTTTTGTAACACATTCTCCCGGTCTGCAAAAAGTAAATATTTATTTTTCATTTCATTATTATTTTATTACTTTCTAATTAGTTTTTTTTTTCTTTCTTATTATTTATTAAGATATATTTTTCATACTTATAATTTAGATGAGATCATTTAGTTAAAAATTACAATTACAAATATTATTAAAAAATTTTAAAAATTATAAAATGTGAATTTTTTTGAAACATGATTGACAAATAATTAACAAGTCAAGATAAATACATGTTTTAGAATAATTGAATGAAGCTAACTGAAAATTCTAATTATTTTTTATTTCTAGATTTAATAGAATTTTTGTTTTAAATTTTGTATATTCGTGGCATTTATACTAAATTTATATCATAAAATTAAAGTAATATTATAGTTAAATGGCATCAAAAGTTTATAGTTTCGACTTTTTTTAATTCATTTTTTGTAGTAAATATTTTTGATCAATTTTATTTTATTAATTTGTTTTCAAATGAGAAATCAAAAGTCTCAAAAATATGATTAAGATAAAATCCCTCAATATAAAAAGATAAAAAAGTAATCTTTTTTTTTTTCAAATTAAGATTAAGAAAAAAATATTTGTGAAACAAATAATTCTCGAGAGGGGTTTATAGAATTTTTCTTTATGTTTTTTTTTTCCCTTTATTAATAGAACACTCTTCTTAAAAATACATTAATTAAAGTGGTTTGACAAAAAAAAAAAAAACTACCAAATTTTATTATTTGCTCAAATAGCAAATTTTTGTTGGCTCCCTTGATATCTACTTCTCTTATGTCTTTCTTCCTACAACAACTTCTCTTGATTTCACGTATTCCTTTTTCTTTTTTTTTTTTCCTATCTTACCTGCTGGCCTGCTATTTTTAGGAGCACGCTAAACAGTGATAATCTGCGATGTTTTTAAGCAGTGTTCAATGTAACTTCTCCTATAATATCAGCTTTATCTATATATTATTATCAACAAAATCAAATAGTGCCATCAGCCATGCAATATGCGTACATAATAGTAGAGTTGCCCATGGATTATTTTTCCTCTCTTCTTCTTTGTCTCTCGAGTTTTTGACACCTCGATTGTGGGAAAGGTTACGTTAATCTTGTTAATTTTACCGTCTAATCCTATTAATCGATACTGCATACCTAACATTAAAAAATAATTTTAAATTTTTACTGTTCTTTTTGTTGGAGGTTAGGTCAAACCCCTTCCCAAGTACATTTCAATTTTATCATTAATAAAACATGCCAAGTATAGTGGTTATTTAAAGAAAAGAGAACACCCATTACATGGACTAAACTGCCAATACAAAAAAGTGAGAGTTTTACATCCATTATGGGATCAAATTTCTCATAAATAAGTGCAAGAGTTCATAGTGTTCTAAAAGTTTGCTTTCTCCATAGTTTTGATTAATCATTAATCATTGCCATCTGACCTTAATACTAACTATTTCTTTGTAAAACTATGCTATTCTTACAAATGATAATACACAATCTTTTAGGTTCATTAACTTTATTAACACAACAAACTAGACTTTACTTTCGATAAATTTTAGAGGACGGTTACGTGAATCCGTTATCACAATTCATTGCTCTTTCTTCTTAAAACATATGAATTTTATAGGTGGGATTCTACTTTCTAGAGTCCCTATTTGATTTAGCTAAAAGATGAACTAAAATCTAAATCATAGTTAATAATTAATTTTAATTACATTTCTTGAGACCCACAAATCTTAACCACACATTTCATTAACTTTTTTTTTTTTTTTTAAATTTACTAAAAATTTGATTTTATGTAAATCAAACATGAGCATAATTTAATTGAGTGAGGCAAACGTAGACTAAATACCACTTTGTTAATAACTGCAATTGAATTTGAGTGAGGCAATTACAATTAGGGTCCGTTTGATAGCAAGAATGGAAAATTGGTGGAAAGAAAACGAATTTCAGATAAAATAATTGCATAGAACTTGTTTTTTTGGGAATTGTCTATTAATTGTGTTTGATTGGTATAATTTTTCACTTATAAAATGTTGAAATTTTGGATCTTTTTTATTTTTCATGGAAATTGTCCACTAAAGGGAATTTTTTTTTTTTACAATTGGGGATAAAATTTATTTCCATTGCAAAAAAAAAAAAAACTTGAAAAACCATTTTCCCACCAAAGTGGTGGGAAAACCAATTCAATGAAAACTTAGAAAAAAGGGGTCACGTGGGGGGGTTGGATGGAAAATATTTTGCCAAGAAAAAATTAGCTATCAAACAAGAAAAAAGTTGAAAATTTTCAAGTTCCATGTAAAATAGTAAAGATCAAATAGGGCCTTAAACACATAACTTTTCAATGTCACTTTTTGATTGGCTTACACAAAATCCCAAAAAACATAACTTTTCCATGTCACTTTTTGATTGGCTTACACAAAATCCCAAAACACAAAACTTTTCCATGTCACTTTTTGATTGGCTTACACAAAATCCCAAAGATTACATGACTATTCATAGGTTTTACCATATCAACACAATCTAATACAAATATCTAACAATTTCTACCAAGTCTCAAATAACTCTCAGATGTTCACACACAAGTGAAGAACATCAACTTTTACTGTAAGTCACTCGAAATCACTCGAGAAGGTAATATAATAGAGAAAACGAAACAGAATTATCACTTAAGAATCTGAAAAGCCCAAATTTAGGCTCGAGGGTAGTCAAAATAGGGTCCAATCAGCTTGGTCAAAATGATTTAAGGTCGTGTTTGGATCACCGCTAATATAACTCATATAACATATTGAGAATGAAAGTGAATATATATCTTACATAGCATTGGTATATATTGTTAAAACCTACACATATGGCTTTGCACATCATAGCCTCATATTTCCAAATATATACACCGTCGAGATGGAAGAAAAATTTAACTATGGAACGACATTTTGCAAAGTGAAAGGTCAACCTTTGCATTGGGAAAATATCACTTTAGGTTACTACTGTAATTAATTAGCATTGGTATATCCCACTGTTAATTGGAATAATAGTATTTACACTTGGAACTGGAAAATATTGAGATTTTGTTTGATATGTTATATTAGATGGTGAATCAAATTAATAAAGAAAAATTAGTACATTGCTGTTAATAAGTTAAATAAAAACTTTCCCAACTCTAATACCTTTTTCACATTTTTATGGTAATTTACTTATCCAATTGGCTTTTCAGATTTCACATTATAAATATAAAGATATGGAAGTTTATAACAGGGTTTTTGTAATATTCTATTACAGCATGGAAAAGATTCTTGATCAATATGAAAGTTATTCATATGCAGAAAAGAAGCACACAACAACTAATGTTGAGTCAACTGTAAGTGGAAATAGAATTTTCATACCAACATATTTTTGTCTTTTCACTGTCTGAAATTAAAAATTACTTTTATTTTTTTGTTAGGTAACTTTGAATCTGGAATATGCAAAGCTTAACGCTAGACTGGAGGTTTTGCAGAGAAACCAAAGGTGCAAATTTTCGTGATAGCATGTTTAGCTGAGCATGAAAATAAGTTCAAATTACGTTTTAAGTAAATTTTTCTTTCCAATCAGGCATAGATAAATTACTATTTTTATTAGTTTTAAGTAAATAAAGTTGGTTTTTTAATAATTAAACAACTTATTTCTAATATTGGGAAAATAAAATATATTTCCTTAGTTATAAGTAAAACGATCACTTAATAAGTAAACTTTTTAAGGTTAAAAACATATGTAGCTAGTCTTTTAATGAATAATATTCTAAAAGCGAAAGACGTTGGATGGATGATTAATTTATGTATTTATATTTTTATCTTCGCATGTCCTCTAGTTCAACGCAGTGGGTAGTGTCAATAAAGAAAATTGACGCTTCAATTTAAAAATCATATAAACCATAAAAAATCCTAATCATCGAGAAGTGTTAGTTTGAAGTTACTTCTCATGATGAAAAATGTGACCAACTAAAATATTACACATTAAATTAGCCACCCGGCTTTGTTACATTTTAGAATACGATCATCTATTAAAGAACTTGTCGAAACAAATGCACAAGAACTATAATCTATCTTGACAAAGTTCTTAATTTCCATTCTCTAGAGCATATGACCCACACCATGTCTTCTATTATGTGATTGACGCTCTCTCAAGCATCATATTCTTTCAGTACACCTAAATTTTTATCGTGTCAAATATTATCATATTTAGCTTATTATCTTTATTAAGATCAATAACTATAGATTTTTGTGCCATAATCTATCAGATTTAAACAAACATATTCTTCATCATAGTTTGCATTTATGAAAATTATTAAGTGCAATAGTTTGACATTAGACACAGAATTGAAAGTTCTCTAAAATCTCAAATATCATCCACAATTCTAATGTTTTACCATCATAAACTTAATTTTATGATGTAAAGTTTTATTAGTTATAGGTGAGAATTACATTAATTCTATCAACCGTGGAACTCTCACTCAATTTGTGGATTAAATAATTCTATGTGAGATTTTCAGTGAATCTTTCAAGTACCGAACTACCACTTAATCAATAATCATTAAGTCTAAATAAGAATCTTATTAATTCTACCAGTCTTAGCATTTATATGATCAATAAATTAACATATATCATTTAACTAATAAAGCAATCTAATAATATGCGATAAACATGTATATTTATCCAAATATGATATGTAACATGATATCATAAATTAATTTTCTCTAAAAATAGTTCCAAACAAAAATCAAAGTATAAAACTCATATCACTTCAGTTTTACTATATATGTTCTCAGCCTCACAATAATCTATGTGACAACATAGTCCTGACAAATTGGATGAGACATCAAAATGCTCACATTGTGCTTATCACTAAAAATACTCCAAAGTATAGGGTCAAGCAATCCTTATAGACGCATCACATCATGTACTATTAAGTTATATTTTAGATTCATTTCATAATTTTGATAAGCATATAGCTTCTCAACATATTCTATACTCGTAGCGTTTTAATCTTTTTCATAGAATGCTAAAAATGTGCATGAAACTAGCCACATTAGACTAAGCACGAAAAATAGAAATGAATCGTAATAAATCACATAATCGCATCAAGAACAAAATCACTCAAATATGTGGAAAATTTTATTATTTAAATCAAATAAAATTTGACATTAAAATCATATTTTATGACTTAACATACAATTTAAATATTTTTTGAAAAAAGGGATGAGTCTAAAATACTTCCAAATTATTTCTTGACACACAAGACTGGACAATCAATATATTGAATATTTGAAGCATCAAGAAAAACTCCACTAGGCAACAAACCTCTAAATTAATGTCAAGATTTTATAATTAGAATTTAATTGAGTCTTTTATAAATGTATTCTGATCATTAAATACAGATTTTTAAATATTTGAGAATTTAATTTATTTACACTGAAAAATAAAGATTATAGGGATCAAAATAATTTTTTTAAAATTGCAGAATAGTAACACGTGCTCTGACACACTAGATACAAGAGTCATTATATATAGAGAGGGAGAGAGAAGTTAATAGATTTGTATTTTCTTTATTGATAACCAAGGCCTCGTGTTTATAGGGTTAAAAATTAGAGTTACAATCGCAGTGAAAATAGACTGTTTTAAATTAGATAAACTTATAAACATATTATGATAATACTAAATAATCACCCATAATTATCATTTTGATGATTATTTGCACAATAACAGCCTCGTTAAAATCTTGGAATACGAATCGGACTTTGTATCTTGTAATTTCATTATTTTATTTTTTTCTTTAAAAAATACCCATTTGTATCATATATGGATTATATTTTCAGGTGTTCGAACTACATTTTCAAATACTTCATTTTTCTAAGGAATTCAACTTTGATTGTATAGTTTCTTTCCATTTTTATCAATCATTATATGTTGACAGTTTTTAACAAATTGTGGTTTCGGATCCCCATTTTGTATAATTTCAAAAGCCATGGTAAATGCGAAAATATTATTTATAATAATATTATTCCGTTCTCATAATTTATGAGATAACAAATAATTCATTGAAATCTCATTATTTTCGAACACTTGCGGTTCTGCAAGAACCATATTTTCAATATTTAATTGATCAATCTTTTTTAATATTATTTTTTCAAAGTTTTTTTTGTTGGTTTTTCTCTCTCTTTTCTTTTTCGAGGTACAAAGTTTTTTGAACCAACATTTTTAGCGTATTTGAGATTCATTTGCTACCGCATATTTTTCTATAGGGACATCAATTTTTGTTGAAATATTTTCTATTGTTATATATGACTTTATCGCTTTTCTTGTGTCAACAAATACATCAAATAGTTGATTTGTAAAGAATTTTTTCAACATCTTGCTCACATTGATTGCTACTGGGATCAATGTGAGATAGAATTGTATCATTCAAATAAATTTTACCTTATTTTTCGGAGGTAGTTTTGCCTCTCCCAAAGTTGGAAAAGTGTTTCATCAAGATGACAATATGCAAAACATATAGTAAACAAATCACTCAATAAATGTTCAAGATACCTAATAATAGATAATAAATGAAAATCAACATAAATTTCAAGTCTTCGTTAGGGACCCATTTAGTACGTTGTGGGGGTAAAATATGGACTTGACCAATACAATCAAAAATCTGTAAGTGAGAATATTAGATTCACGAGCAAATGCAAGTTGCAAATGCGAATATTGATAATTATGAACCTGATGTAGGACGGGGAAGAATTAAGAAGCAAGAAGAAGAAGAAGGGGGAGGGGAAGAAGAGAGAAGAA